>CAOLHI010004956.1:0-90821 GCA_948474755.1 Ctenosaura bakeri | reverse complement strand
AACCCAGGAAGGATAAAAATAATTATAATCTGGCTATGACAGAAACAAACACTAAAAATAAATGTAGAAATGATGGGTTTTCCTGATCCCTTCCCTCTGGTGGCCACTTTTTCTTTTAAAGCTAGTAAATATTTTCCTGCTTCATTATCGCATCTTCTTACATCATGAACATTTGGAGAGAAACACATGAAACCTGAGAGAAGTGAATATAAATCCCTAAGAAGTAGTTTGCTACTATGATATGCATAATTTTAGGGAATAGACTAGCTTTCACATTTGCCAAATGTAATGGAAATTATTTCTTAGTTTCTCAAATAAACAGTCTACTGATGTTACACTATATACTCTACAACACATTCTCTCATAATAGTTAGTTTTTTCATTACATGTTTCCTCTTCCTTCTTCAGAAGGAATCCTTCTGGATGCCTTCTTCAGGAAGAAGAAGGAAATATGTAATTTAAATAGTAGTTTCTTGAGCAGGAGCAAGCTGGAAGAAGAAAGAGGCCTGGCTGCTTCTTTCATGAAGACTACATTGTGACCTAGTAGCAAGATAGGTGAGCATGGTGTAGTTGTTTGACTATTGGATAGGACTTAGGGAGACCAAAAGTAACTGAAATTGGGTGACCCTGGGCAAGTCTCCCTCATTCAGCCTTAAAGGAAGGAACTGACAAACCTCCTCTGAATGAATCTTGCCAAGACTCCACAATAGGTTCACTTCAGGGTTGCTATAAATTCGGTACACAACAACAACAGCAACCAACAACAACAACAAGCAAGCTTTCTCCATTGTGGTCCCCAATTCTGAAATGCCCTCCACTGATATTTAGAAGGTACTAAGATGGGCATTATGGTGTAGTGGTTTGAGCACTGGAGCATTGGAGACCAGGGTTCAGTTCCCCACTTGGCCATGGAAACCCACAGGGTGACATTGGGTGTGTCACACACAGCCCCGAGAAAACCCCAGGTTTGCCTTGGGGTCGCCATAACTTGGAAACAACTTGAAGGCACACACTACCAACAAACATGATATGCCGCAGAAATCTGTGAAAGGCTAACCATTCTGCCCAAGCCTTTCCTGCCAGAGTGTGCTACACAGTTGGAGAATTATGGTTTTTGTTTCAGATGTTTTCATTGAAAATGATTTAATGGTCTCTATTTTCATGCTTCTTTTAGTACTTAAAAAACAAGGGTTGTTTTTTTTTTACACTGCTTCAAGATTGTTTCACGTATGAAAAACAGTATATAAATTGAAATAAAATTTACAAAAGGAATGGGTGCATACCTTTGTATCACTTGTATCCTTCCATTGAAGCAATATTGAATGGGGGGGAGGGAATCAGTGTAAACAGCATAATCCAGCCCAGGCCATTTCCGCACTAGACTGTTATAGCGCTATTCTTCTACTTGCAACATCCTATGGAATCCTGGGGTTTGCAGTTTAGGGAGGGGCCAGCCAGCCAGTGGCGTAGCACTAAATTCTGAAGTGCAGAAATTTATACCTCCCAGGAGAGGAGAAGGACCTTTGTTTTCCATGTATAGAACCAATTCAAACTGTTTTCATCTCCACCAGGAACGTGGTTCTTGTAAAGCTATTTTTTTAAAAAAAAAAATTAAACATTTTGTGAGGACTAATTAAATCTTAATTTCCTCTTCAAGTGCAAGCCATCCCCAAATTACAACTGGAATAAGTCATAAGAAGATACTGTTCCAGGGAAAACCCATTTCTTCTATACATGCTGTGAAGAGTCCAGCTAAACTGAAGGAAAACAGGGAAGGTAGAGTGTGAGTCATCACTGTCCCTTCCCATCAAAATATCCTGGTGCAGCACCAGCCCCATGAGTCCTGACTCTCTACTACACAACGCTGCCAATCTCAGTGAGACAAGCAGGCCTCCTAGCAGACAGAATGTTATTAATTTTGCCTATTTTTAGTTAGTTGCAGGAAAAATGGAAATTACTTTCCTCATCCATTATTATTGAAACTTGCTTAAATACGAAGACTCTTCCAGAAACAGAGTGTACCTACAATTACCCTCCATGTGTTCCAAGTAGCATACTTCCAAATAACTATATATAAGATAGGTTGCAGGCAGCCTTCAGTATTCTAGAGAGGGCTCAAAAATAATGGCAGCCTTACATTTCATTGTAATTGATCATTTCATTGACTTTGGACTGATAATGCCCAAAGAGGCTCACCTACATAGGAGTTTTAATGGTCTTGGCTTAGGAGGGCTTGACAGCCCCGTTCCTCTCCTGGGGCCCATGGAGATATATCTTCCTTTAGAATCGTTACTGGATTATAGAAAATAATATTAAAAGTGAAATTCTCCTTCCAGCTTTCATGCACACTTAGCTAAAACAATAATATTGTTAGCATGTTATGCACACCTCATAGCTTGGGGTATGTATGTGGGGAGGGGGAATGATGGCATTGCTCTTCCAAATAAGTATTCTGCCTCCCAATTTTTTTCCTTCACTCCCCAAATTTCTAGTACTGCAGAGAACGAGACATTGAATGTCCTTGATGCCTGGGTTTGCATTTCCTTGGTAACTTTTCCTCCTTCTTTTCTCTGGATGCCTAAACTGTATTTCTAAATGCTCAACTGATGTTTTAAGTTATTGCAATGCTAGAAATGTGAGGACTGAAGGAGAATTTCATTTAGGGAGGCAGAATTCCCATGGGGGGGCAGTGCCCTCATTCCTTCCCATAGCTACATCTCCAATGCGTGTATTGAAAGTACATGAAGGTGACGCAAACAGCTACATGTTATACCACCGTTCTTTTTAACAGATAACACATTTGACAGTCCCACTGTGTCAAACTAATGATGGCATGAATAATGTAGTGGATCTCACTAAGGTAATCTTCTCGGTTGCAACCAACGTTTCTCCCCTTCCTCTCTTGATCCATATATCATTGCTATCCTGCTGTGTTGTGCTATAACTGTGGACCACAGTCAACTTACACAATCTATGTCACACACAGAGGCACTGTTTAATATTTTATGTTCAGTGGAAGGGAAACAAGTCTATGAAATTCAGCATCAGTGCTGCTGTTTGTAGAGTAGACATCAGTTTTCAACACATGTTCCTAGATTGCTGAGTAATTATAATGGAAGCTGGCCAGCAATTCAGCTGCCTGTTAAAACTGAAATCCACTGAAGAGACGTTCTAAGAAAAGTTAATTTCAGAATCCTTTTGGAAATGGTATGTTAGCAATTATTAGTTTTTACATGAAAACATTTTTGTCAGGACCTGAGTTGGCTGTAGTTTCTGAACCTGATTCCTGAGGGATGCTAGGCTGAGATTAGGCTGAACACCACAACCCTACTATGATGAAAGGAGAGAACCAGAAGAAAATGGCCAGGTCAGTAAGTAAAGCTATAAACAACAATCGGACAGATTGGAACAGGTGATGGACACTAACTCCTATAAAAGCATCCACGTTAGGCTTGACAACCTGACAGTGCAAATGGGGGAAGAATTTTGTTCCAGGTACTTTTTCTTTTTGAAAAATTTTATTAAAATTCACACGTATCTTCATGTGTGAGATGGAAAGAAGTTGTGGGATTTTTTTGATGATGATGATGATGATGATGATGATGATGATGATGTCAGCCCTCCACATTTGCTAGGGTTAGGACCACAGGACCCCTGCAAAAGTAGAAAAATTGCAAATATCAAACTGTATCTGTGTGTCTGTGGAAAGGGGCCAAGGCAGGCTGGGGAGAGCAGGCACCCAGGGTCCAAACAAGATCAGGGAAAGGAGAGGGAAGGAGAGGTTGACATGGTGGCCCTATACTTCCTTGCTGTTGCCCATCTTCTTCATTGGGTGTAGGGGGGAACTGAGAGAAGGTTTGTAGTGCTGAGCAATTGGGCTGTGAGTCATCCTCAGCTGGCCAGGGAGTGGCTGGTGAAGGTGGGTTTTTAAAGGGCTTCGTGGCCTGATTTGGAGCCATTGAGATTGAACGATCTCCAGGAAAAGAAGCACCTGAGGTGGTGGTGGGACAGGAGTTGGAGAAACTCACAAGTAATTAAATCCCTGAAAGTCAAACCCGCAAATGTGGAGGGCTGACTGTATGGATATGTGTGTGTATATATGTATAGAATCATAGAATCATAGAAATCTAGAGTTGGAAGAGACCACATAGGCCATCCAGTCCAACCCCCTGCCATGCAGGAACACCCTCAAAGCAATTCCAACAGATGGCCATCAAGCCTCTGCTTAAAAACCTCCAAGGAAGGAGACTCCATTACACTCCGAGGCAGCATATTCCACAGCCAGACAGCCCTGACTGTCAGGAAGTTCTTCCTGAGGTTCAGGTGGAATCTTCTTTCCTGCAGCTTGAATCCATTGCTCCTTGTCCTGGTCTCTGGAGCAGCAGAAAACAAGCCCTCTCCTTCGTCTACGTGGCATCCCTTCAAATATTTAAACATGGCTATCATGTCCCCTCTTAACCTTCTCTTCTGCAGACTAAACATACCCAGCTCTCTAAGTCTATCCTCATAGGGCATGGCTTCCAGGCCTCTCACCATTTTGGTCGCCCTCCTCTGGACTTGCTCCAGCTTGTCAATATCCTTCTTGAATTGGGGTGCCCAGAACTGGACACAGTATTCAAGATGGGGTCTAACCAAAGCAGAGTAGAGTGGTACCAGTACCTCCCTCGATCTAGACACCATACTCCTATTGATGCAGCCAAGAATTGCATTGGCTTTCTTGGCTGCCACATCACACTGCTGACTCATGTTCAGCTTGTGGTCTATGAAGACTCCTAGATCCCTTTCACACGTACTGCTATCCAGCCACGTGTCCCCCATCCTGTATTTCTGTATTCCATTTTTTCTACCTAAGTGTAGGACCTTATACTTCTCTCTGTTGAATTTCATTTTGTTCGCCTTGGCCCAGCTCTCCAATCTATCCAGGTCATTTTGAATTTTGATCCTGTCCTCTGGCGTATTAGCAACCCCTCCCAATTTGTATGTATGTATTACCTGCCTCTCCCTAAAGTTTGAAGAGGGGTACAACAGAAGTTATAATATAATTAAAAACACACTGTAGATTAAAATACGGTAAAACCACATAAAACCATTTAAAATATATCAGTTTAAAATTTATAATTAAAAATTGAGTAGGTAGGCCTGCTGTAAGAGAGAGGTCTTTAGAACTTTTTTTAAAATTTGGACAGTGTATTTTGCTGTTGAATCTCTTCCAACAGATCTTTCAACAGTCTAGAGGCAGCTGCTGAGAAGGTCTTCTGAGTGACCGTTGCCAGTCTAGTCCTGGCTGGTTTAAGTGAATGGTCCCCAGAGGATCTGAGTGCATGGGGCAGATTGTATGGGAGGAGGCAACCCTGCAGGTAACTTGGATCCAAATCATGTAGGACTTTAAAGGTAATAACCAACACTTTGTGCTTTGCCCAGACACTAATTGGCGGCCAGTGGAGTGATTTCAGTATCTATGTGATATGCTAACTCCTCACTGTACTTGTAACAAATCTGGCTGCCATATTTTGTACCAATTGGAGTTTCTGAACTTGATGTGAAGGTAGCCAAATGTACAGCACATTGCAGAAGTCCAACCTTGGGGTTACCAGTATGTGTACTGCCATCTTTAGGTCTTCCAGTTCTAGGAAGGGGCACAGTTGGTATATCAGCTGAAGCTGATAATAAGCACTCCTAACCATCACATCTATCTGAGCTGACATTTGGAGGGACAGATCCAGGAGCGCTTCCAAGGTGTGAACACAGTTTTTCTGGGGGAGTGTCCAGAACTGTCTGACACATCTCCAATCCCAAATTAGGACCTTTAATAGTAAGCACCTCTGTCTTTTCTGGATTCAATTTCAATTTGTTTTTCTTCATCTAGCTCATTGTTACTGCAGGTTAGGCCTCCTTGGAGATAGCATAAAGATATAATTTTGATATCAATAATTTGGCTCTTCCACCACCCCTCTCCACGTGTTTGTGAGGCCCTCAGACAAGCACAGAACTAGGCTTGGCCATCAGACGCTGCAATATACCAAGACAATACAGGCAGGCCAGAAATAGCCAGATCACCGCTTTAGGAGACTTCTCTGCAAACACCCTCATTATGTATGCATGCTGTTTACAAAGGACTCCCTGCCCCGAGCAGGCAACTTGGCAAGCTGAATACTCAACTGCCAAGCACTGAGTATTTGCATACTGTCTACCTCTTTGTCAATTCGGACTTAACTCAATCATGCTAAATTTTGACCTTTCCAAAGCTTTGTCTCACGCCCGAAACTCATTGTTTTCCCCAAGTACGGAATAGCCTGCAGTTACATTTCTCCCTATAAAAACCCCTGACGCCGAGACCTTCCTCGGATCGCTCCCGAGTTCCAGGCTGCCATGCTGCTGCTTTGCTTGGTGAGCTTCCCCTCAGCTCCACGTGCTGAGCCACATCGAACCCCAGCATCGCTCTCTATTCTTCCAGGCTTCAGGACAGGTTTTGTATCACCCAATTCAACAATTCCTCTCAAAATCCCTCTATACCACTCCAACCTTTATTTTCCTTAGTTACTTGTGTGATTGTGTGCGCTGCATACAATGCGTGTCTGTATTTAATAAAATCTCAATTATTCTTAAACTTGGTGTGCTCCTTGGCTTGGCCTGACCCCGTAGACATTGGGTAAAAGATTCCACTGTGTTGCCCTGCCTCTCCCATTGCTAACTTGTGCTCTAGCTAATTTCCCCAAACTTAGTTAATTGAGAGCGCATATAGGTGTCCCTCCCGGGACCCCAAGTAAACAGGGTAACACCATTACCTCATCTAAGAATTCATTCAGAGGAGACACACTATCCTTAGCTAAGATTGTTTTCGAAGGCATGGAGAAATACATTTGGGTGTCAGATTTTTAAAATGTCTGTATGCAGAAAAATGCAAACCAGATAGATTTCCCCATCCCTTCCAGAAAGCAGTCTAGACCTCACTGTTTCTAATACCAGTTTTCTGAAGAAATGAGGATATGGTGAATAGGGTGCTTCCCAACCAAAGTCAACCAAAGATTTAATGGGAAAAAAAGGATGGAAATGCACCCACTATATTAAACACAACTCATGCTGATGGGCTAAGGCTTTCAGTGTGAATGTAATACGCCCAGAATTTTTTTGGGTTTGTTTGTGGAATTGCTTCCATCAGGGCTTAGACAGAGTCATATGAAACTTATCCAACTTTACTTTTCAGGAGTTTTTAATGCCACACTAGTCATGAGAATTACAGACTGAGAGCTCAGGTGGAAAATTTGTTCAAGCAGCAGATGAGCAGAAGTGAATAACACCACACTGTTTTGAATACAGATTAAAAGGCTATACACCAATAATACCTTTTCCCAGCTTTAAATCCTTGCAATCATTTTGTTTTGCATTTTGCAAAGTGTTCTTCTCATGAATCCATTGTCCTTTCACTACTACTCACCTTGATGTTTCACAAATTACTTAATTATTTTATCCCCCACAACAGAAAAAATAAAATAAAATCAATTTTGAAATCCAACTATATTATTTTAGATAAATGGGGAAGACAAAGGGATAAATACACTGCATTAGCAACCTGATGTTGCACTAAAACAAAATCTGTTGATGAAACTGCTTTCAGCACAGGCAGCAGATACACCATATAAAGAAAAGGAAAAACCCTTATGCGATTATTTATATTTACTTAGTATTTTGGAAACAGATGCAAGTAACAAATCTAAGGGCTTTTCCGCACTTTGGGGGGAAAACGGGCAGTCCGTTACTCACCGGACTGGCATGCTCCCCCCTGACAATCCACGCCGATCCAGAGCAGCGCGTGCCCGCGCTACACACTCTCTGGAGACGAAAATGGAGGCTTCTGGTTGGTGGAGGCTCTCCACCAACCGGGGAAGCTCGCCAGCCAGAAGCCCACTCCTGGAAGATCTGCAGCTTCGTGCTGGTGCGAGCCTGCAGATCTACACTTAGCACAGCAACGGACTGGGGCATGCCAGGCTATTGAAAGTCCTCTTTAAATTGGTCTTTCAATAGCACGGCGAACCACCAGTTCTGGGCATTCCAGAGCAGGCTGAAGTCCGGACATACAGTAAGTAGTCCGGACCCAGTTTGCCCCCAAGTGCAAACGTCCTCAGCGGAGGACGCACCGCCCCGTTTTAAAAATAAAATGTGGAAAAGGTCTAAGATGTGGGAGGAAAAACAACTGGTTGAAAATGACATCTAGTCCCCTTTTGGAGAGCATCAGACTATTAGAATTAGCAACCTTTGCATGCCTATACTTATTTATTGTTGGTTTGCAAGTTTGCAGATTTCCTGTTTGTTCTACCACACTTTCTCTCTTCCTGCATCCATAATCTGTAGCCATTTTCTTTATCTTTCCTCTCACTCTTTCGTAAGACCATATGCTTGATTATATGCATGTTTTTCTAAGTAAAGCTACTTTGATATGTTTTACAAATAAAAGTAAGCTTGTTTCTTCTCTGCTGGACTCTGTATTGGGTGTGAGGGGGTGTGGAACTGTTTCTTGCTCAGCTTCTGCTTTGCCAATGCGATTACTCAGCTTAGGAGATTCAGTGCATTCTCTCACATTTCCCAATACAAACCTCACACAAGTTTTACCTCTGTTGACCACTATGGTGTAAGATTTTGGTTAAACTGACAAAGTTTCAGTTTAGAAAAATTGCCTGTGAGGATTTCATTTCATTTGCATTCATTTATTCCTGGCTAATGAGTCTTCAGTCTTGTTTTAAAGTATAATGATATATATGCTAATACGTTCTTTGTTCTAGCCACAAGTAATTGAACATCTCATTGCAGAGCACCAGGGCTGATGCAGCATGAATATCTAATGTGAGGAGATTGTGCCTTCCCTTTCCACCCAATTTAGCCATGTTCAGAACAGATACTGCTCTCTAAAATTTGACCAAGACCAGGGTTTTTCTTTCACTCCCCTTTCACACTAGTAACTATTCTTAGAACATTCTGATTTTTTTCCTGAAATTTCTGACACTCAAATACAGGTTTTGAATCCACATGCAGACATGTACCCAACAGAGGAATCTGACTAGTTGCCTTCAGTCTGCTGAGCCAAAGGGAAGCCTAGCACTGAGGATTTCCCAGCTCATTTGGCACAGCCCTACCCAAGGAACTTCCTCATTAGCAGAAGAACCTAGAGATGCATAAAGGTGTCAGCTTTGCCTTTCTCTCACATTCATTTTTAAAAGAATCATTCACATTCTTTCTGTTGAATATGTACAGAAATCAAGTTCTTATAAAAATGAACTAATATCTGCACTGGCCAAATTCAATAGATATAGCTATTTCCATGGGGATCATGCTGTACCTGTCTGCCATGTAGCTGTTATAGGAGCTTGTAAAAACAAAAACAAAAAAAAAGAGGTGGCAACCCAAATTTAACACCGCAAATGCTGTAAACACTAAAAAAATGTGAAGGTTTTAAAAAGTCGGAGTGATGACTCTTAATCAGCCACTTAGCTATGTAACCTCCTTAGTTAGGTAACTATGTGGTGTCTCCCAGCCTGCCTGCTCCCAGCCTCGACGGGTACTATGCAGCAGCCGGTGTGAGCAACTCTCTATTGATCATGATGGAGCAGGTTGACATTCCCATCTTTTCTTTCCAGTGATCTCTAGTGCAACAATCAGAAGCAGAATCCTTGTCCTAATTTCTCCTTGGATTAGAAATCACTCACTGGCAGGGGTGGAAACATCAGTCTGTTACAGCCTTATTGACAGGAGAGGAGATCCCTGTTGCTCACAACAGCTGCTGCCTGGTAAGTTCCTGATCTCTGTGTATTCCCTACTCTATTGAACATGGAGAAAGCAACAGTACAAACTAATATAAATATGTAATTCTAGGTTATATGCATTCATTACTGTAATTGTGAATTCTAGTCCTTATTTTTAACAGCTAAGTACTCAGAGCCCCACTGTATACTTGAACAAGTTATCTTTCTGCTGAAATCCACTTTCCTTTCAAATGAAATGAAAAGAAAACCTCAATCCAGTTTATGAACATACGTGTGAGTTTTCTTCAGTTCTTATCCCAAACTAAGTCAGAGAAGATCCTCACCTCTCACTAGCCTGGCCCACCTAGATATAAATGCCTGTTCACAACTTACCACTTTGTTCTAGCATAATCAAACAAACCTTCTTTTGCCTTACCCTTCCATGCTGTACCATAACAATTTTTAAAGCCTCTCCCTCCTCCCATTTTATCTCTCTCTCAAAAATCCCATTTACACACAATGGTTGGAAAATTCCCAGCTGTTGGAAATATAAAATCTAGGCATTAATCAAGACTGCCTCCATCCTTAACAAAACACACAGTGGTTCCTTGGAGGATGAAAAACAGAAGCAGAGAGAATCTAGATCATTTTTGCATTAAGGGAGCAGGAGATAATTCTGAAAGTCACTGTCCCACACCCTCACTAATAATTCCAAAAACAGGCTTCTAAGCTGGAAACTACAAAGTATGATAAAGGAGATGCTGCGAGGGGATGTTGACCCTGAGAAGAATACTGGGATACAACAGAATCTTAAAAAGTTCCTTTTTCAGACTACCACTCCCAGAATTCTAAGCATAGCAGTCCAACAACAGAACTCTGGCTCTGACATAGAACTTTTGTAGAGACATTTTTCAGAGATATATGAAGGAGCAAAGGGCATTCATCTTGGAGAAATCATTCATTAATTCATTTTGCACAGGCCAAAGTGGCTTACAACTTAGCACAGAAATAACCTGATCTGTGTAATATGTGTCACTGTCTATAGCAACCTTCCCAGCTTCATAACTTTCTGATGTACTGAACTAAAGTATTTTTTCTAGCCAGAGATGGTCACACAAACACATCTGCAAGGGTCCAAGTTGGAAAACGCTGATTTACAGTGATATATAGCAGATCACTAGAAAATGTCTTTGTATCTGCCTTGAGGCAATTCAGATTAGAAATAAATGTCAAAAGAAACAGGGATGGATTGCACTGCATTTGACAGGCCAACAACAAATAACATGAACACTTGTCAAAGTGATTCATTCAGCTCATAGCCAACTATTGTTGTCAATGTTTTAGTACTCAGTCAGCACTGAGATACCTTTGTAACATCAAGCAAGAGGGCTCCATCGGTTTCTAGGTCACTTGTGTGATCATGTTCCAGTTCATATATCAGAGAGCTTCCAAAGTTGGAAACAGTTGTTGGAAAGCTGTAAGGTGATCATATTGTGCATTAATTATAAATTCTCAGTGCTGAACCTCTCTCAGCCTTGGTGTAAAGAAAGCATAACCATCCTCTTGAAATGGTTCTGAGAATGAAAAGAAAGGCTGAGTTTAGAGCAGGAGGGGGGGTAACTGTTCTAGATCTGGGGTCCAATTTTCTGTCCCTGTCCCATCTGGGGGTCACACAGACTGCTAAAAATGCTAAAAATGCCCCAAAACTAAAACTAAGAGGGAATACAGTGAAAATCCCCTTTCTGGTTTTGAAAAGCACACACTTTTTGATACTAAAGCAAAGGAACTATGCAACACATTTGGCCCTTTTCACACGGGGTAATTAAAACGGAGCACTGCGACCTCTAACGGAGGTCATCTACACTGTGGAGTGCACTAGGTCATATATAATTTTTAAGTTCCACACCTCAATCTGCGCAGAGACGTATCCAACTGTCAGTGCGTGGACTTTTAAAAACCGGAAAAAATGTGGATTTTTTCCCCCAAACCGCACTACCACGTTTGTGCTTGGTGGTGTAGAAGCGAAGATATGCGCTGATTCGCGCATGAGATCAATGGTGGGCAGGCTGTGGGTGTGGATAGCTTCAGTGTTTCGTCCGCCCCACAAAGAACAGGACGGCGCCATTTTTTAATCCTCGGAAAGCAGTTAGCCACAGCAAAAGAAAAAAGAAAAAAGATTGCAGGTACGTAGTTTGGATGAAAATGAATATGTTTTTATCTTTATCAGTTTAAAATGAGTTTTGCATGTGGGCATGGAGCTGTTGGCAGTTCTGGAGGCTGGGGATATGTGGTTGGTGGGCAATTATTTACGGGGAGGGGGTACTGCTGAGTGCCTTCTCCTTCCTCTTATCTGAACAAAAGACTGCCTGTTCTCTCCCCTGATCTGATGGCATGCTCGTTTCTCCCTTAATTATTTTTAAACTAGCCTCCATGTGTTGGCTGGCATGCTGTATGGGACCTACAATATTTTTCCTTCCCTTTACCCCTCCTGGAAAATCAACTCCTTCTTCATATAAAAGGCATATTGCTCCTTCAAAAACAACTTCAACATGACCTTGTGCAGGGAGAAATGGGACATGCAGTCTTTCTTGTGGGGTAGGCACTCTAAAATCCATCTCTCTGCCCTGAGAGAGATGGGACAAGTGGTCATTTGGGTTTGACCAGTGAGCAACACTTCCCCTGCCCCTCAGCCAGCATTCAGCATTCAGCACTCTAGAAAGTCTCACTTTTTACTAATCAGTTTTTCATTTTTATTGCAGTTTTATTTTGGGGTCGTGGTGGTCAGAGTTTATTTAATTTTTTTATTCATTATATTTTTAGGCCGCCTTTCTCCCGGAATTGGGACTCAAGGTCTGGAGAGCCACTCAGTGTCCGCCTCTGCTGCTTATATACCTCAGACGAAATAGATTTCAACTTGTTTTGAAACCAGAGATTTTTTTTGGAGGGGGGAGAGCTCAAGGACCTAAATGCCAATAAAATAAGATTTTTAAAAAACTTGTTTTGAAATCAGAGAGGGTTTATGGGGGGGGACTCCCAAGCTGAAATGCCTCCCCCATTAAAAAAACAAGCTAGAGATGGGGAAAATAGATCCCTGCAGTTGTCTTTGGACTGCAGCTCTCATCATCCCACATAGGAGTTGCTGGGAATTGTAGTCCTGAGACTGACAAGCTCTCCCCCTCATCTGACTTCAGACGGCACCTTAGGAGTCAGGGAGGGGGGATTCATATCCTTTCCAACACCTCGATTTTGTTGGATGAAAATCCCCAGCATTCCCCTGCCGGCCGTGGATACTGGGCATTACAGTACAGCCCCAATCTGGAGGGCTACGGGTATCCCTGCCCTTACAGCTTTCCCCCTTTTCACCCCCCCGGGCTTCTCCCGCCGGGTTCTGCTGCCGTGGCTGCCTCCACCACCCCTGGGCGCTCCCTTTTGGATGAGCCGCGCAGCGCCGGGCGCCCCATTGGTTACTGCGCCGCTCCATCTTCGGAAGACCCAGGAGACATCTCTGCCCTCTTCCCAAAGCATGCCGGGAAGTGTAGTTCTGGGCGGGGCAGGCTTTGACAGCACCACGGAGGCATCCAGAGCAGCGGGGGAAGGATGCATGCCCCTCTGCAGGTGCAGGTGCCCCTCTGGCAGACTGCAGCTCCCAGCAGCCCCAAACCAACTGCATAGGCCATGGAGAAGAATGCTGGGAGCTGCAGTTCAGCGTCTGGAGAGAGTGGTATTTGGTCACCCTGGACCGAATCCCAGTGGGGAGGGAGGGTGGGTGGAACGGCCTCTGTTGCAAGTGACCCAACCGCTTCCCTCCCCAGCTAAAATGAAGGCGTACGTTTCCAGCACTCAAACCCCTGTATTCACAGTATCTTTTGGAGCAATGGGACCCTGGCAACGTTGGTCATCCCCTCTTCTTCCATTGCAAAACCAGCACAAAACAGCAGAAATAGGAGCTGGGGAAAAAAACTCAAGCACAAAAGTGATCTCTCCACAGAGGCTTCAAAGGAAGGAGGGGCGGAGGGAGGGAGGCGTCGTGGGAGGACCTAGGTGGCTGTGTGTAAAAAAAACAGCCAATCACAGCCGAAGGGGGTGAGGTAAGTAGACTATTGGGAGTGGCCATAGAGGAAATAGTGTGGATCTAGTGTGGCTCTATTAACCCACGCTAGCCCGGTTCACGCTAGAGCCATGTGGAACTTCGTAAGCGAAAGTCCGCGTTAGCGCAGATATAGAAAAAAATGGCCGGTAGCGTCGCAGCACGATTTCCTCGCCTCGTGTGAAAAGGGCCATTAAAAAGGTGAATCAGCGTAACTGGAGGCTTCTAGGAGAGGCAAGTCCTCTCTTTTTTGGCCAGAAAATGAGTCTGGGGAAACTGGAAAGATAAAATCCGCAAAGACATCCTCGAGGACTCCCCCTCCATATGACATCAGGGATGTACTTGGCCTATCTTGCTATAAAGGAACTAGCAGAAAATATCACAGACAGTGACAGCAGCAATTGAGCAGAAGGTATATCAGAATTTCTTATTGCAGAAAACAGATATGAATTTATAGACAGTAGAAAATAGATCTGAATTTCTCTTGGTAGAGACAAAGGTAGATCTGAATTAACATAAGATAGAAATTTGATCTGAATCAACAGAAGATAGAAGGTAGATCTGATTTTAGAGAAGGGAGAACTCAATTTCTCTTTGTGATTAGGGCTGATCAGCTAGAAATTCTGACTTCTAGTTGGCTAATATTGGCCTACGGCCAGTTGCTAGTCCCAATACAAGTAGACCACTGAATCAATTGCTGAATAATAATGGTTTACAGTGGCTCCAGTCCTTCCTGGAACAAAAAGCCCAGAAAATTGTGCTCAGGGATTCCTAATCAGCTCCTTGATTGCTGACCTGTGAAACTCCTTAGGGCTCTGGTCTGTCTTCCATACTATTCAACATCTACATGAAATTTCTGGAAGAGGTTGGACAGAAGTTTGGTGCCACCAAAGTTCCAAACATTTAGTGAGGCGCCAGTGCAGGACTTGATCACAGGACTTTTCTGCCTGTACAGCTCAGTATTTCTCCAATATTTGGTGCAGCCTTAATGCCTTACATACTAAAAATACAAAATAGAAGCAAATGCAATACAGAAATCGCACTACAAAAATGTACCCATTTATTCCCTCCTAAACATTCAGCTACTTTATTTTAAACATACCACTACTTTATTCAAGGTAAAAAGGGCCTATACTGTAGCCCTGGCAATTGCAGCTCCTTTCCAGTTCTGGCTCTTCCTCTACTTCTGAACTCAACCAGCAAGTACAGTCCCTTCCTTAGGGCATCCCCACCACTGGGCCAAACAGTACTCTTACGGGTGACAATAGTTTCACTTTAAAGCTGCCTTAAGTTGCAAACGACTTGAAGACATTCAACAAAAAATATGAATAAAGACAACAACAACATGGACACTAGTACATCAGCAGTAAGGTAAACCCCATTGATTCCATGGGTCTACTGTTGTGGGAAGTAGTAAGTGGCAGCAATAAAATGGCTCACTTCCCACCCTTAATTAACCTGCTGTAATGAAGAAACTTTGGAGCCAGTATGGTGTACTGGTATGAATGTTGAACTCTGGAGACCAAGGTCTAATTCTCTGCTTGACCATGACAACCCATTGGATGACCTTGGCCAAATTGCATGCTGTTTCAGCCTCAGAGGAGGGAAAGGTAATCCCTTTCTGAACAAATCTTGCCAAGAAAACCCCATGACAGGTTCATCTTAGGGTCGCCATAAGTTGGGAATGACTTGAAGGCACACAACAACAAATTAAGAAACTTTGGAGAAAGCAGGTACAATTTTTTAAAGTGGAATGGTGGTGAGGTCCATTCATTTCTGGCATTCAGAACAAATTCTCGGGCTCTGTTCAAACTGCATGTGTTTTGCAGCCATTCTCCAGTTGGTGAATCTTGGGGGTGGGATAAACAATATCAAAACCAAATCTGTCCATCTTGCAGGCTTCAGGTTCAGCCCACACCTAAATTGACAGCATACTGGTTCCATCACTGAGTATTTACAGAAAATCAAAAAAAGAGTAAAAACAGATTGTAGCCAGTGATCTCCAGAAAGCAATGCCAGTTTTACAATAACTAGCCTCTTAAATGACTCATATAGGCCCTTTCCACAACTTACCTTGTTCCAGCGCTGGGGTGTGGGGATCATGTGAGCAGCCTCTACTGAGAGGCTCTCCCTTCCCTCCTGCTTCAGCTCTGCACGAGCTGCCTGCTGGCACAGGAGCCCCACCTCTTTCTTCCGCAGTGCAGCCTGGGACCAGAAGCATGACCGGCCCAGCTCCAGAGGCTCCGCTTGCCAGGTAAGTGTGCGCGGGGCCTGGGAGCAATGCGCAATCACGCACCATTTTCAGCTTCTAGCTGAAAATGAAAAGGTGTGTGATCAGCCCCTGCTGGCCCCTGGAGCATTGCACGATTGTGAGTGTGTCGTGCAGGTTGCTCCTCGCAATTGCGCCACGCTCCAGGCCCCCTTTCGCATGGCAAATGCCACGTGAAAAGGGCCATAGTTTCAAAGCGTGGTTTATCAGGCTGTCATTAAAACCACCCACTGATGTAAATTTGAAACAAAATGGCTCAGCTCAGCTCAAATTGTAAAATTTCCAAATAATTTCATAAGCCTCCTGCAGATATTCAGGGCATGCTCACTGAAATAAATTTACATGGCCTGGGCTGGGCTGGAGACAATGGAGCTATGATGGCTTACTAAGTTTTTTCAGATACAGGGACTTCTGGAGAAATTCAGTGTTTACTGCCTAACAAAAGAGCAGTTTGTTTCACATAGTATGGGGCTGTTATGGGCCTATGCACCCTGCAGGTTTGATCTGGTTTAATTAGTGAAATATTATTTAATTGGCAAATACATTGATTGGCATTGATATAAAATGGAACCTGAGGTGACTGGAAGGTCAAGCTGGGCAAAGAAAATTATTGACTGAACATGTGTGATTGCAAGGCAGATCAGCCTAATCCCCTCTAGGTATAGCCAAAGTCATTGTCAGGCAGATTACTAAACAACTCCAGAGATAATAGACTTAAGCTGAAGCTGGAACATCTCTGAGCATACAATGGTCAAGGTAAGTTCCACCAAAACAGTGATTGTTATTCCTTCATACCTGGACATTTCCTTGTATTGTCCCCCAGACTTCATCATAATACAGGGCTATTACAACAGCTATTACCTCTTTGTCACCTAAACACTAAGACCATTAACTTGGTCTGGACCCTATTGTCCATGTTGCAACTTCCATTGTCCACTCAACCAAGACAGCCATTCACACCCATACCCTCAGAGTAGATTTTGGGTATAAGAATCCTCTGTATTGTCATGCTGTCACTCAGTTTCTGAATGAGAACTGTCCTTGGGTGCTTGTCTAAGCAATATTGCTGCTTTCTTCACTGTTCTGGTAATTGTCACCCATTTCTTGAAAACTTCTCTATCCACAATTTTCCTCCCTTTATCCTTAGGTTAGCTCTTGTGCAACTGTTTGGATCTCGTGTGTGTGTGTGTGTGTGTGTGTGACTCTTTCAATAAAACATGTTTTTAGTTTACACTTTGGAATCTCTGGCTGGTTCTTTCCTGCAAGATCCCATAAACATTGGTGGAAAAAAATCTCATTAACTTATCCCCCCATAGACTTCCGAATTTTGAACTAGTTAATTCTCCACTGTCATGTGGAGGTACTCGCATTGCAGGTGGACCCCTGAGACACCCACATTTTGGGGTAACAGGGCAGCCTGAATCTCAAGGGAAGTTACTTTTCTGTTGCTAATGCAGTTGAAATTTTATTATCTGTCTTTTATTGCCCTTTGTCCACAGTCCCTACATGGACAGGAGAGGAGTGGCCTCTGACTGCATTGAGATCCCTCCAGACCACCTTTAGTAATAACCTCTGAGACAAAATGTAGGTCTGTGACTTTCTCATCATCATTTTAATTCTCCTGTATGATTTTTAATATCTTTGTATAACAAAGAAGCCGATAAAGCTTTGAAATCTTGCATAATGTATTTTCTGCACTTCGGTTGGCCAGTAAACATATTGCCTTTTTTGTGGACCTAGCAACTGAAGTCTTTCCGAACCAAATCCAAAGTTCTATGTACTAGACCAGACTCTAGCTTTAATTCATTATAGATGAAGTAGCCATACATAATTTCCCACAATTTTAAATAATTATTTTCAAGGGCATTATTTAAAAACATCTTTAGCAATATTTTAACACGATTAACATTACATTTTACTTTAATTCATTACTTTTGAGGAGTACTTTAATTCCATACTTTGGAGGGTTGGGCTATTTTTGCTAATTTTAATTGCTTTCTTCCCTTTAAAATTAACACATTACTAGAGTGTTACTGATAACTAGCACAACAAATTAATTGCCCAATATTTCCTAAAATGATGAATTGCTTTTTTAAAAAGTAACTTTGTAAATTCTGTGCTGTGGCGATGGCAAAACTATAAAGTTTATGAAGGCCTTTTGACACTTTCATGAACATTGCCTTAAACTGTGAAAGCTAACAGAAACATAATGGAGGTAGTCCAAATCTAGTGTTTAAGCTGTAGGTGACTAAGCAGTACCATTGCTCACACAGAACCTTTAAAAATTACTCGGATGCCCTTTGCAGAAAGCATAAGAGGCCTGTTTTTCAATAAGTGTTTTTGTCCTCTCTGTACTTTGAAGAAGGTTAGAACATCATTAATGTCCTCTCTCATAGCATCGTATCACTCCCACTTTTGTGGAATGTGCCAACTCAGCTCATTCAGATAAATTAATTAATTCACATCAGAAAATATTAAGAGCTCTCCTATTACTTTGATTTGAATTTGATATTCCACCCTATCAATGTTTCACTTATGAAATCAGCAAATCTAGGAGAAAATATCTACCTGGGCATTTATAACACTTAGTATTCATATACAGTTTGAGACTGTTCAGTTTGCTTCATGTCCAGAGGCTAAGTAAATCATTAAAATAGCACTATTATTCTCAAGCTTGCAAACTGAGGGATAGGGATTTGGCCAGAGTGTGTGCCCAAACTGTGAGACATATGATGACAGTATATATGGTGGTGGTGGTGGGGTGTGTGTGTGTGAACAGCAGAGATGTAAATCTCTTATTTCATTTGCTGTAGCCAGAATAAATAATTTCAAAAGTTTTTTCCCCCCACTGAGCAGGATTATAAGAATTTTTGCATATTTTCTAATGATTTTTCACAATTCAGACATTTTGGGAAAAAAGTATATGGAAAAGACCTTGCCCCTTTTTGCACCTCAAGAGAGGCCCTCATGTCCAGGGTCCTTTGGCTCCACACGGGCTTCCTGCTCACACGAGAGCCCCACCTCTTCCTTTCATGGTGCAGCCTGGGACCTTCCCAGGCTGCAATGGACAGGAAGTGTGACTGGCCCAGCTCCCAAGGCTCCACATGCAAGGTAAGTGCACACAGGGCCCCAGAGCTTCAAGCCGAAAATGAAAAAATGTATGAGTGGTCCCTGCCAGGCCCTGGAGCATCATACAAATGTGAGTGCGTCATGTCGATAGCTCCTCACATGTGCGCGACGCTTGAGAGGCCCTTTTGCATCAAAAATGCCATGCGAAAAGGGCTCTTGTTTTCATTTCCAAAAACAACACTTTTGCACAAAACAACTTTGTGTACAGAAGACAATGCATTCGCATGAAAAATATTATCCACACAAGCCAAGCGTTTGCACCAGCAAAGCTTTCAGAAATGTTCTGAAACATGAAAATTCTCATACAGATTGACCAGTGTGTTGATGGATTGGCACTCTTGCTGTTGTTGTTGTTGTTGTTGTTGTTGTATGCCTTCAAGTTATTTCTGACTTATGAAGACCCTAAGGCGAACTTATCACAGTGTTTTCTGGGGGCTGAGAGTGTGTCATGTTCCCAAAGTCACCTGGTGGGTTTCCATGGATGAACAGGGAATCGAGCCCTGGTTTCCAGGGTCTGTAGTCCAACACCCAAACCACTATACAGCGCTGTCTACCTCTCAACTATGGAAGTTCATTTGAGTCAGACTCACTAAAGACCAGGCACGATAGTATTTTTGTATGGCTCTCAGTTGTAAGTATTTGTATGTGCTTTTAAAATCTTTGTATTTTTAAATTGTTCTTTATTTTTTTATCATCAACCCCTTGTCAGTTGGGAGGAGACACACAAACATTTCAAATAAATAAATAAATAAATAAATAAATAAATACATAAATAAAGCGAGTAAAGAAGCACCAGTCTAGCCTCTTTTGGAAAGGCATTCCAGAGCCTGAGGGCAGCCACTGAGAAGGCCCTCTTCCATATCTCCTGTTAATGTAACTATGAAAGTGGTAGAACAGAGAAAAGACTCTCCCTAGCAGATCTCAAAACATGCACAGGTTGATATGAGAGAATATGGTCTTTCAAATAACCTGGATCTGAGCAGTATGTATGAAGACATTCATTTTCCCTGTTGGGGAAAAAAGGAGTGTTTTTGGAAGTCCCTATTAAATAGTATGTGAGAGAGTGCACCTTCTTTGGATTCTCACCAGGATCACTGCTAACATATGCCCCTGGCAGCTTTCCAAGAGACAATCTTTGGATATAGGGCAGATGAAATAAATAGTGAATTAAATAATAAAAATGCTTATGCATTAGATTTGTAATCCAAGAAGAGTAACTTTTCTAAGCTGTGCAAGCAAATAATACATCTCCTTCCTAGGGAGAGAGAAAAACAGGAAGAAGCCTATTTGCTGACAGGAATGTTTTCCTGAATTTCCAAAGCAGCATTAGAATCTTCTCCATGTAACATAATTACTACTTTTAATTTTCCTGATTATTATGTGACCTCATGACAGGGGCTGATTCCCATACAGATTCTGGTTTTGATGCACAAAAACAATTCTCATCCCTGCTCATTGGCATTTCATTTGCACATTAAACGAGTAGTGTCCTCTTGTCAACTCATCTTAAAGATATTTTCTCACAGAAGTACACAGTGACACTTTGTTAGAAACAGAAACCTTGCACCCTTTCCTTAATCCTGTTAATGTGGTCATTGTAGGACCAGTTCTTGTATTCACACAAGGGGTGGTAAACCTGTTCTAGCACTTCTGCTCTATGGTTGGAGGTTCCCATGAATGATGTTAATGCTTGCCCATACTGAACAAACAAAAAAACTTCCTATACACAGAAAACTTGTTTCTCTAGGCTAGACTTTGTCTTTAATAAAGGCTTTCTGTGTGTAATGTTTTGGAAATTAAAGCCCTCATGCTGGTAGCAGGTGACCTGAACCAGCCAGAGGAGTGACAACAGGCATATAGATACCTTACATTTACCATCCCCATTTCTATATATTGTACCCTTCATTGTGCTGGTTTTCAACCACTGCTCCATATCTGAGAATACATGATTTGAAAAATTAATTTGAAACTTAAAACAATGACAAAGAGAAGAAACATAGAGAAGACCTGAAAAAACTGAATGTTCATGAAACAGAGGACAATGAGAACTGAACTTGTGAGGGGCAAGCACACTGTAGTGTCATGTTCACAATGTGTTGTTTAGAGAGGAACTCCCTACCATTCATCGAAATAATAAAGTGAGGAAACGGAGCTTTTCTTGAGATTAAATAATGAAAGACACCCTCTCTGCCACTCATTATAATGATCAATTAATTTTACAACTTTTGACTTGCATCTTATCTTACACTGTTGATATACATGCCTTTTCTCACCATGTTTTTTTTTACATACCCCTAAAGGTCTTGGTTTGTACCCCTGGGGGTACTTATACTGAAGATGGGAAATCACTGATTTAGCTAGAGAGAAGCACATGTCATGTCATCTCCCTGTTAGATTTCTGAACAGATGTGCATGTATTGATGCCAACTGTAGGAGCTTCAGTAGAGAAGTCTAAGATTGATTGATTGATTGATTGATTATTTATTTATTTATTTATTTATTTATTTATTTATTCATTTATGCTTTCTCCTGTCCTATGTTTGATGGATTTCCTGAAACAGTAAGGCCAAGTTGTTGGTACCCCCCCTTTTTTTACCTTATTAAAACCATCCAGAGTAGATAGTCCTCTTAAGCCATATCACTGGCCCACTCTGCTAACATAAATACAGAATATTTGTACCTAAGAAGATTTTCGTATGAAGGAAAATTCAACAGTGATGCAATGATAAGGCCCAAAATAAGACTTACTCAGGATCTTGTGTGAGAAGGGCAAAACAATCTCAAGATGAGGGAGGGAGAATAAAATGAGGGCTGATTTACCACTTCCAAAGCCTTGTCTATTTCTACAGGCCAAGTGGTGGTGTTGAGAGGTGTGTTCCTCACTGCTCCCCCAAGTTGTCTGCTAGTTTTTCTTGATGTCTCCTCCATCATTTTTAGTGGGGATGAAGTTTCCTGTGCCAGGTCCAAATTCTGGGGCATCTTGAGAGAATGAAGGAGAGAATGAGAGGGAGAATGAGAGAATGAAAGAGAGAATGAGAATTTGGATCAAGGGAACCCATTGCCACCTTCAACTCACCTCCAAGATGCTTCCAGAATAGCCTTCCTTTTGCAGAAATAGAGCCAGAAACATGTGTATACCCATGGAACTTTACGCAGGTTTTCTAGGAATTGCTGGGGTAGATTCCCCCAGATGCCAGTGGAGTTTTTTCCCCCCACTTCTTCCCAATCCTAACTCTTGGATTGGGAAGGAGGTAGGATTGCTTTGCTAGCCTTGCCCAAATGTAATTGTATGTGCTAATTCTCTTAAGTAAATATAAATAACACAGGGATACCCCCTCCCCAATCAATCGTATATGCTTCTTGAGTAGACACTGCATTAAAAGACATAAATTTTAAAAAATCTCAAAACAATTTGTTAATTACTGCATGCCTTGTGGCTGCTGCAGTTGCATTCATTTCCAACTAAATGTAAAATTTTTGTTACATAATCATTTTTATTTGGCATAGCTGTCCTTTTTGGCACAAAACCCTGAAGAAATGTCTACTTGTAGCATCACATTATAATTTCTGGAGACGAAGCTGCTTTGATTTTATTATTAAAACCTACTTACCTAGCACTTCAAGCGTTTTTTAAAATAAAATATGCTGCATTGTGCATATTTTGATTAGAACTGATAAGGTCACTGATTCAGGACATTAAGATGTATCTTGAACTTCAAACAGTTCTCAGTCAAATGATATCTCCTGAGGATCTATTTGTCTAAACTACGGTTCTTAACAATAGAAGCAGGATGAAAATTTGACATTTGGAGACTATAAAGTAGAAACCAGCTTTTCTGATTAGGGTTTTAAGAAAAAGACCAAGACACAAAATCAGCAACGAGCCCAAATGCTTTTTGCCAGCACTGTCCTGTGGGCTAAATGACGTATTAGATCTACAACAATCATAAACCCTATTGTGACCTTTGTAAACCAAGTAACCATTGCCAGATCTTAGAAAAATTATTTTTCTGGGCAACAGCTCCCAGAATTTTTCACATAGCAGGACCTGTACTCATTGCAAGTACTCCTATCATGCATTTCAAATATCTAAACAGGACCACAGAGAAATAAAATAGGGGAAAAGTTTCAAAAGCAAAACAGATACATTGGTGAACCTGCATATGGCAACAAAGAAGAAGAGCATATGATTCCTTGGCAAAAAGATATCTTAGCCTTCTTCACTTCTGGCTCTTGCCCATTGTGAGTCCTGTGGTTACTTGTTATATAAAAATCGTAACTTTCTATATGGTAGGACAACCTACCATATAGAAAGTTGTCTATATGGCAAACTTTTGCCATCTTGATCACACTCTGATGTTGCTTGTGTCCTGTTTCCATCTGTGAAATGTTGGAGAGAATGTTAGTTCCTGCTACAACAAATATACTGAATTAGTGGAAATGTAAATCAACACTCTTATGATTTCCCCAGATTCACTGGGTCTACACTAACACTTGGACTGAGGACTAGAAATACAGATCTGCTTCCATTAGGTCTGGTTTGGCACTGGGATCAGAGGACTCCCATTGCCCGGTACTCATCTCCGGAGTTCCTTCCATCCAACCATATGTTTTAGAGTTATTAGAAAATTGATATAAAGCTCTAAGAATTCAGTGCAAAGGTAATCACTTAATTGCAATCGATAAATTGAATCGTTTCATCTGTATTCCTCCACAATATAATGCAATACAGGGATGGGCAAAATGTGGCCTCTGGACCCCCCCTGCTAATCCCCCAAAGCCATTCAGGTCACCCAGCATGGTATTGAAACATTTCTTTCAGCATGATTTCCAGTGTTCTTTCAGCATGATTTTCAGTGTTTGGCTGGGGTATCTTCACAGGTTCTGGGAGCTCTCTGTGCAGTTTTAAGGTGAAAAACTGCACAGATTGCTCCCAGAACCTGCGAAGATAGCCCCAACCAAACACTGAAAATCCCCAGACTTCACCCAGTCCCAATATTTTTATTGTCATCTGATTTCTTCTCAAAATGGTGACAGGAAGTGATGTGATGGCACTTCTGGTCACCATTTTGAGAAGGACTGGGATGAAGATAGAGGCATTTGGGAGCACCATTGAGAGTGTGTGACCCATGAGTGGGTTGGAGGGACAAAAATTGGGCCCTGTGCAATTGGCCACCCCAGATGTACAGTTGGCCCTCCACATTTGTGGGTTTAACTTTCATGTATTTGATTATTTGTGAATTTCTCCAACTCCTCTAACCCCACCCCCACCCCCGCCAAGCACTTGTTTTCCAGGGGAACCTTTATTCTTGGTGGCTTTGATCAGACTATACAGTCCTTCAAAAACCTACCTCTGGTCCTCCTCCTCCAGTAGCCACTGGCTAGTCAGCTAAGGAGCTAAAGGATCCTTATGATCTAAAGGATCACAGCCCAATTTCTCAGCACCATTAATCTTAGTAAATAGGCTGCTTTTAAAAAGATCTGGACATGTAGAACACAAGGTGAGCCTAACAGGGTACGTTGGCTCCATATCATTTCTTTCCCCCTCCCTTGAACACTTAGCTTTCATTTTCCTTTTTACTCTCCTTTTTTCCATCTTCAGTCTCAAAATCTCCCAGAGTGGATTGCAAAATAAGTGAACATAAGGCAGACCTTGCCCATTGGTTTATACTAAAGGACTCTAAACAAAAAGAAAAAAGTGGGGAGAGGAATGAGAAGGGTTTGCCTGACTTGCATATCCAAAATCATCAGTTTTGAAAGATTATTCACAATTCAAGACTTAAGCCCTGCGCAAAATTCACACATGGTTGTTTTATGCAGAAAACAGCATTTCTGTGCCGAAAATCCTGCTGTTATTATTTTTTGCACATAAGATGTTGCATCCTGCTCAGAAAATGCTGCTTTCCATGCAAAAATTTTGCACGGAATAAGTTCCCAGTGGTATACTTTCTGCACAGAAAAATACTGTTTCTTGTGCAGAACATTTTTTTTTTTTGTAAAAAAGAAAGAAAGAAAAGAAAATACACATTTCGCAAAGTCCCAAACTGCAAAGATTCTTATCAGTCCAAGGTTCTCCCCATCAGGTTTCCCAATACCAGAGAGCCACATTCTTTTGACATTTTTCAATTCTTTTTTAAATATTCTTTTCTCCCCTATTTTACTGAGAGGAAGTCACTAGATGCCATTGCCACAGTATGCTACATTCTCCTGTTCTATAGCATTGGGGGCTGATATTGGTAACGAGAAAGACAAACAGGGAATGCTATGGCATCGGGAAGCCACAGGTACATCCTAGTAGATATTATGACAGAGGAGAAATAAACATCTGGCTACAAATTTACAGCATTTGGAACAGCAGCTGCGTATTGAATTTAGCCTTAGCATTGCAGGTTAACAGAAGTCAGGAGGCCTAGATTGATTCCCCCCACCCTTCTCCTTGTATTAAATAGTTTGATGAACAAAATTCAGCAGGTAGGGGGAAAACTTGTGCATGTCTGGAACACTGCCAAATTCCAGATTGCGGGGGTGGGGGTGTTTGTTTTTTTAAAGGAGGGGAGGAGCCAGCAGGGCATTGAAAATAGTAATAGAGATTTGGCAGCCCTTCTAATGAAAGAGTGCTAGAGAGCAAGACTGAAATCCTGCCTCACATGCAGTCTTTGAGAACTTGGGCAGCAGTAGAAGGCAATTGGAGTTTTAGTTCTGCCAAACTGGAAGTAGTAGGAGCCACACTGGCCTTCTGGGGATCCAGTAAAATGTAGGGTAGTGTTACCCTGAAAACTGGGGGTTCTGCGAGGGGCACCCGGCTTTCCCAATTAAAAATACCAAAGATGGGGAAATTAGAACTCAGAGCATTGGTTTTGCTAGTGAGAGGCAGGGTAACGAAGCAAGATCTTTCACCCTGTGTCTACAGTGTTGGGTTAGAGAGTGGCTAGACAAGGTGGTTCCAAACAATAAACAATTCTTTATTAAGAATAAAACACAGAAGACGAACATAAACTAACTAGCTTAGAAAAGACAGAGAGTTGTAAGGAGAGGCAATACGACCTGTTCCGTAGTCCTGGGGAGAGGTTGGAGATTCGAGGAAGAAAGCTCAGCATGGGGTGCTGCACCAACGGCAGGGTGGGATGGCAGTCAAAGGTGATCCGAGGATCGGTTACAAGTGAGAGGTTTTTATAGGGAAGATCGTGCCTTTCGGCTATGGCAGTCCCAAAGGAGAACAAAAGAGGTTTCAGTGCTGGACAAAAGGATTTGGTGAGGTCAGGTTTAGCATGATGGGATTTGCATGTAGAAACAATACCTTTGACCGAGACATTGATGACCCAGCTCACAAGAGTAATTTGACTGAGAGCCACGTGGCTATTCAGGAGTCTGTGGCAGGAAGTTCCCTAAAGCTTTGGGCGAGTTTTGGGTTGCTGGCTACAAAGAGAAATGGAATGTAAACCATTAACGGCCGCTCTCTATCTGTGCTTATCCGGAGAACTTTGCGAACACGTGATATGAGCTAATTGCAACCAGTCCAGCTAAGGCCAAATTAAATGATATCAAAAGGATATCTGGGGGTCCTCACCGCGGGTGCCATAGCAGAAATAACAGTAGAACAGGCAAAACATCCTACTGCTCTTGATGCTGAATTTTAGCCACATAGCCAAAACAGTTGCAGGGGGTGGGATTTTCACTTTGAAGCCAGTGCCTGGTAAATCCTCCATATTGTGGGTTGCCCTTCCCTGAACTAAAAAGTGTTGAGGCCCCTCTAAATATAAATAAAGATAAATGGGAGTACTGAGCTCTAATCCCTGGAAGTTTATGAAAACCACTGAGTTTGTAAAGTAGTATGCACTTCTTGCAGCTAAAGCTCTTCTCTCCTTCTTCCTAAGAGAAAAGGTTCAACAGTTAACTACAGTACAGTACTAATAATGTGGGAAATGAGTGAATTACTTTTCAGCCTGTTCTTGTAAAAACAGCTGTTAGACTAGATGGTTACTCATTGGATCAGCAGTGTAATCTACAAGGGGATTGAATTTACTTTTCCTTCTCCCAGTGTTTTCCCACTCAAAATTGCCTCCAAAGGGACTTGGAGGGGGGGAGACAAAATTATCCATAGTGTGCCCCTTCCTCAATGAAAGCTTTTAAGTCTTTTAATAAACTCAATAAATGGTGAATAAAATTGAGCAATCCAGTCATGGATATCCTGTATAATATATAGGTTGGCTCATAGGTGGGTATCCCTCTGGAGTGCACTACATTACAGTATTAAGGCAGCAACAGGGCAGAAACTCCTCTTCTCGTAAGTTGACTGGTATCTTATTAGTGACACATGCAGATATAAATTGTGCTATGCATGTGGAGTGTTTGTTTTGGACAACACTCAGCAGTCACATCCAACTTATAGCAACATAAGTGCAATTGTGCATGTGGGACCACTGCACATTAATGAATAGCATGGGAATGCATATTGTCTCTATGCATTGCCTTTGCACAATATGCATTGCAATTGTACAGTGGGTTGTCAGCCATGTGCATTGAGCATTGGTCCACATATTTTGCACTATGTTGGAAAAATATGCAACAGTGAAACCATGAGATTCGTTATGGTAGGGGGATTCTGCCATGTCAAGGTTCAAGACTCAAGCATGAAAAAGGACATGGCCGCCAGCAGAGAGAGAGGGTAGCTCCATGAAGGATGGTCACCTTCTGAGGCCAATTCATCCCTTTTCAGTCCTGGAGTATTCTCAAGATCCTGGTTGGGTGCCTACATCTTCTCTTGTAAACTAAACTGTTCAGTTTTACACATTGTAATCTCTCAAGCGTGGATAAAGATTATGTTGGCTGATACATGCTGTTGAATAATACAACGGATGTTTAGGCATGCCCTGCACACATTGTTATGAAACCACAGTCCACGGTGGCAACTTCTGAACAGTGATTCTAACCTTTTCATCAGGGTTCAATGACGTCAACCACATCCCAACCTGACAAGGACAGCATGACCCAACAGCACTTTCAAATACCAGCACTACTTTCTTTGCTTTTTATCACCCCCTCCCTCCTCCCCATTCCAATGATTTCCAACTTTCATACAAATCATGTGGTTTTGTTTCCGTCATCTACCATGCATCTTGTTCATCACATAATATGTGACCTACATAACCAGGGGAGCTTGTTCTTCATAGAGAAGATACAGATCAAAAGGTACCATACTAAGAAACTGTACTTTTATCTAATATCCAGCTGCTTGACTGGCAAAGCTGTCGTTGCTACAACTATGCTAGAAAGCCAGTGAATCACTATGACAGCAAATTCCAGTGGTTTCATTTCCACAGAGAGGTTATGCCTTAGGTACTCAGTCAGAAAGAAGTAAATGAAATGAATAAATCTGGGGGCTGCTGAAATAATTCTGTTCCTCTATCTGAGTGCATTCTTTAAGGATGTGTCATCCATGTGTCATATTGAGGCAGGAGGAACATTTAGTCAAATCATCCACTGTCAGGATCTGCTCTATAACTAGGGAAGGGAAAATCTCTCAGTTGTGTTTTCTCCCCCATTCAGAATTCTAAAACCTCATGTATTTCCATCTTCCATATGCAGATATTTGCTGATATGGGCAAATCTGCAAAAGTCAACCAAAAATGGGTAAAGGGGAGAGATACAGAAGTATTAAAGAAAAGAAAACTTTCAAGAAAAGAAAAGAAAGGAAAAGGAAAAAGAAAGAAAAGAAAAGAGATGAAAATAAAAAAAAGAAAAGAACGGATGGCAGCAATTGTAAATTAGCACTGACATGGACAAATACACAGGGATTGAAAGTCTAACTTTTAAGATCTAAGCACTTAAGAGCTAAACACCTTAGGCATGGATGGTTGACTATCAATTTTGTTTCATCCCACTTTTGATTTTTAATTGCAAGTTATTTCCCTCTCAAATGTAAAGAAATTTGTGACCTTTGGTAAATGTGTGACAAAAACAAGTCTACCCATCCCTGAGAAAACTAGAGCTCTCCCTTTAGTCACTAAGGCCCTAGCTCAAATAAATGTGCTTTTTATAAGCATTATAGGCTTTTTAAATACCTCATCAAAATATCTTAAATTCCATTACCTGCCTGGTTTTCTTTCTTTTCTGTGCTGTATTCAAATACCTGACCCTGACTTTTTAAGACCATAGTAGCTTTGCATGGGGCTTATCTTAAGAAACCCAATTTCCCACTTAACCCTTCTGACCATGGATTAAGATCTCCTAATAAATCTTTGACATTGGAACCCTTGATTGTTGACACTAACCTGTCCTTAAGAGAAACAAGTCTGATGCTTGAGGAATGGAGGGAAGTTCATTAATCAATGGAGAACTCATGTTCACCACTAACATGTTTTTCCAGGCATTATCCAGTTGAATACAAGACAAGATCTAAGAACTCAACAGTCTAAAACCAATGCAATAAAAATACAGATGTATATGCAAAGGCCAACATGATGCAACACAAAGCCAACCAAATAAAATACAGTTTTGTTTTGTTTTTAACAAAAAAAGAAGAACTAAAAGCAGACAGGAAATACAGGATTCAAAGTCATAAGAACTAAATAGAAATCAAAGATTTAAAAATAGTGGGAGAACAACAGAAAAAAAAAGTCTTTGGCAGTGGGAGAAAGGGAAATGGTGGAAGGAGGAATATTTTTTCCTGGCAATTTTCTCTTTGGAGAGCTTTTCATGGCAGGAGGGGGCACAACTAAAAAGGCCTTTCCTTTGTCAGTTGCCTTCTATTCTTCCACATAGGGGAGAGGCTTGGAGGAAAGTCTCTGTAGTTGACCTTAGGGCAGGAGTGGGCACATGAAGGAGGAGGTACTCTATAAAATATTACTGAGGCCCCAAATCAATCTCTGTCTGACCTATTTTTATCTCTTAGCATCTCTTGTTTGCATCTCTTGTTCTTTCTGCAACTCTGTGATGCAAAGGGCATGTGAAATTATTGACTTACCTTAACTGACATTAGGACACAGCCATCTGAAAGGGTGTGATCTGTCCCACACTTCTTAGCTTTGAACCTAGGTGAGCTTTGAAGTTTAATAAGGCAACTCAGCAAGTGTGGTTACTCAACCCTTGGCAACTATGCATTCATTGCAAATTGAATTTGACACTCATTCAGCTACTGACACCTCCCCATCCCAAATGAGCAGACCCTGCCACACCTTCCTTGATGACAAAGGGCATGCCTACTCCTTCACTGTGCTCCATCATTTTCACTTTCTTCCACACAGATATGTACATACAATGGGAATGAGCCTGGAATCATTTCAGAAATGTCCACAAGGTTAACCAAGAGCAGACTAACAGTAGTAGTCATTAGACCTATGAAGGAAAACCTCTGGCCTTCCAGATGCTCTTAGACTTCATCTCCTATCATCCCTTAACATTGGCTACTCTGTCTGGGGCTGAGGTAAGCTGCAATCCAATTACATCTAGAAAAATGCATGTGCTCTGCCATGGACCACAGTAGACGTTGACTGCTTCCACAGATTTCCCTTTTATCCACATTTGACACATTTTACATACTGTGCTACCACAGGAAATCAAGATGACAACATGTCAAACTGTTGCATTGCAAAGTGTGCAAAAAAGGGCAACAAAAATGAATTGGGAGCTGAAAAAACTTTTCTGTTACATAAAGTAACAGTTTTTGAGGGGCTTTATTGTACTTAAGGAGAAGAGAGAAATAAGGGGCATATGATGGCTTCAATCAGTGCTACTTAATGTGGTTGTCTTCAGATGGGTATTGGTCTGTGAGCTTCTGGGAAAGAATGTGAGTACAAATATGGTACCTGTGCTTGGCACATTGGGAAAAAAACTTCCAGTCCAGACAGCTTGAGACAGCTTGAAATCACTGAAGCCTAAATCAATGGTGGGAATCATGTGGCCCTCCCAATGTCTTTGGACTATGACTCAGCATTCCTCACTATTAGATATGTTGGCTACTGCTTCCGGGACTTGCAGTCCAACAATTGGTGGGGTACATGAAACAGGGAACCGGTGCAGTGTTGTGGTTTGAATACTGGACTAGGATTCCAGAAGACAAGGGTTCAAAACCCCATTTGACCACTGAAAGCTACTGGTGATGTTGGACAAGGCAACATCTCTCAGGCTTAGGCAAAAGGAATGGCAACCCTCATTTGAATAAATTTCACCAAGTTAGCCCTGTGATGGGACTGCCTTGAATCACAGTTGACTTGAACATGCACAACTACAGCAAACATGGTTCCCACCCTGGCCTAAATCCTACTATTAGTCCCAGTTATCCACTGAACCAATGGGATTTGTTTATGTATTAAGTCATCATTCAGCAATTGTTTCGATAGATCTGCTGCAGATGAGACAAACTAACAGCAGAGTTTATGAAATTATGCACAGTGTGGAGAAACTGGACAAGGAGACAATGGATGGATTGGACAAGGATTGTCTAACAGGTGAATGATGGAAAAATTGGAATGGTTAAACAGAAGTACCTCTTCAGACAGTGTACTCTGAAGTTATGGAATTTTCTTCCACATGATTTCATGGTAACTACCAACTTGGATGGCTTCAAAGAGTGCTTAGCCAATTCATAGTGATTAAATTATCAATGGCTACTGATTCTATTGTGATTCTGGATTGGGGATTCTGATTCAGAATCAGACAGTATCCCTCTGAATACCAGTTATTAGAAAACAACACTAAGACAATATTTCAAGCAAGAAGCAAACTTGTGACACTGATACCATCACATTTTCCCCAAAATTATTTGTACCTTCTGTGCCTGATGAAGAAACTGGTGTGCTTCAAAAGTAACATGATATAGTCTGCCCATTTTAGCTGGTCAATAAAGGTACCATTGTGATGTTTGTTTTGGATTTTGCTGTATTTTGTTACACAGTGGTATCAGTTACCTCACCAAAACACAGTGGGTGATGACTCTTGTCCTCATGCCTTGCTTGTGGGCTTCCCATAGGCTTCTAGTTGGCCACTGTGGACAAGAGGGCTGCTGAATAATGTAGGCCTAATCCAGTGTAGTGGTGGTGATTGTGCTGGTGGTTCCTCTCCCTCTCTTCCTCCTCCTTCTTTTTCTGGGTGATGTTAGAGAGATGATGCTCTGTCTTGGCATTGCCAAGTTAAGTGGAATGGAGTAAAATGAAGAGACCGGAGTCTTGTGAAGTAGGTCCCTGCTTCAGGGACCTACTGAACTCATGTCAGAGGCAAGAGGAAAACTGGTAGCTTCCATCCTGAACTACATGGCTCTATAGGAGGGCCTGAATTAAGAGAAGGTCTAGATCAGTATACATTTACTGAATGATGATTTAACCTTATTGTAATCTGTGAAATTTTATTTTGTAAAGCAGCAAGAGTCTGTGTTTTTGCCTTTTAGTGATTTTCAAAGTGATGAGTTCCAACATGCCACCAGACACCTACCTTCCTGTATGAGAAAAATGGTGCCAAATTCATGCACCTGAGCTATGCTTTGCACTTCTTACATGTCATGCCACTGCTGCTTAACACAGTATTGTGCCAAGTCCTGTTTAGCATAGTTATTTTCAAGTTATTAAACTACAGACATATCAAGAAGATAACTTTTAACACTGAAAATTTAAGACGAGATACAATCTCAGCCAGTTTTACTACCCTCTAAGGTAGTACTTCTCAAGTTATCTAATATAGGGACCAACAATTTTTTTTCTCCAATGTGTTAGGGACTGATACCATGTTTGCGCCCATTGGCTACTATTATTTCTTTCCTGGAAACTCGGGAAAACTCAGGAGCTAATCCTCAGGGACTGGCACCAGTCTAATGACCATCACTTTGAGCAGCCCTAAGATTTTTCTTCCCTTAGCTCAGAGATATTCCTTTTCCTTTTCTGCTGCTGCTGGTTATCCTCCACCACCACCACCCTCCCCCCACCTTTTTTTTTTTGGCACCAACTGATCATTGTTAATACCATGAAGCTTGGAGCAAATCTGGCTTTGTCTCCTGTGTCTTTAGAAAATTTCAACACAAAGCTTGAAGAAAAATGTAAAATGATGACCTCTGAGGCTAAGTCAAGTGTCATGAAATTTGGTTCAGTACTTAAAAGATCTGTTTTAAAAAACCATTGGGCTGCGTTACTTGTTCTTCTGCTCTCAATTTCTTTTTCACAAAAGAAGAAAAGCTGATGGGGAAAAACCCATGTGTCCAATAAAAAGGTCAGTTTTGGATAGGGCTGTTCACTAAGATTGTGCAAGCTCTCCTCCACTCTCTGATTTGGTCTGGGGCCTAATTTAGTGATAAAGATGTGGCCCTAACTCAGTTTGGTCCTCTTTGGACTGAATCCAACTCAGCCAGAATCTACCTTTAGGTAGGTTCAGGATTTACAATTTGGAGTTTGAGCAAACAGTTGTAGTGTCATACAACCTTGAACAATTTCACCAAACAAATGAAGTGGGAGATAGAACACATTGGCTAAACCTGCAAATGCTAATAGAGTGGACAGCCCATGTTCTCTGCACTTCTGAGTATGAACAGCTTCTATGGCTGATAAACCACATAGTGATCCTTTACACTTCCACCAAATGCTTGGCTGATAGAGATTGTGGCCAGTGGCTATGATGGCATTGGGTGGTTCTTGTTCTCAATCAGATGAAGGATTCAAACTAGGGTTCACATGAAGAAAGTTTACCTATATCCATACATTTGAATATATGTGGGGCCTCTTCATAGCTCCACTCAAGTGTCAGCTAGTGACTTCTGTGTCAACAGGTTGGTGAATCTGCTTTAGATTTGAGTCTGAATTTTACAAGAGCTGTCCAAAGTGCTGAACAGTATCTCCAAATAGGTTTGACACCTTGGATAGTTCCCTTAATGAAATTGAATGTAAGAGCAGAATCCTGTTCATGAGCTATACTAGTGTAACTTATGGTTACACCAGTATATGTAATTTTAGGGAAATTATGGAAGCTGGTATTCCATATGTCCTCATATAAGCTACCTGCCCCAAAAGGCAGCTTGTAAGTGCTAGAGTGAATTTCCATGGCAAAGTAATGGCCAGGGCAGGATAGAAGATGCCAGATAGTATGCGTCTACTGCACTGTTAGACCTCCAAAAAGAATGCTAGCTGTTCTCTTTTTCTAGTGCATCTGGATGCTATTTGAACTCCCTCCTCCTTTAAATGTCCATGGGGGAATGTTCCAGTGTTTGAAATCTGCCTGCAATGGGAGGTAGAAAGGGTAACCATGTGGAATTGCACTGCTAGAAATGTTTAGACAGTCTACCCTTGCTAGGGGTCCACAACATTTTAGTTGGGTTCTGAATCCACTCTTGGTGGTCCTAGATCCAAACCAGAAATGGCCTATTGCAAATGATAGTGGATGTTGGTCCAAAACATTTGGTGACCCAAAATTGTCTCACCCCTGACTTGAATTAGTTTCGATTGCTCTTATCAAGTTTTGAGGCTGTGGCTGAACTCTTTAGAAGGAGCAGCTATTCTAATTTCCTTTATGGCAGGATTTTAAGTGGTGAATATTTGTTAGCAAGTCATGGGACTAATTTGTGTGTGGGGTTGGACTGAATGCCTAGATAATGTGCTGTTATAGCAGAGTTATAGATGTCTCTAGTGCTTGATTCCAGCAATAAAACAACACCCAAACTGCACTATGAGTGAACTTGAGAGGCATAAAGTTAATGGAATGGGAATATGGCCCAGATTTCTCTGGTAGCAGTTTTTTTTTAAGAGCAAGCCCTAACCATTTTGTTGAAAAAGGCTTAAGTTCAATAAAACTTCCTAGATCTGCATTATTGCAGGTTATTTTGCAGGATGTCATTCCAGTGACTTTTAATGACAGGGTATGCAATCACCAGTCTGTTTATTAACTATGCCAAAAATAAAGAGAGGTGAACCTTTTCAGCAAACTCGTTCCACTGGTTTGTCTAACATTACCTAGATTAGATAAACTCTGTGATACTGCAGACTGCAGTTAATGTTATAGATAATAGAGCAGAGGCAGAGTGCATCTGAAATAGGAGGCTTTATAAGAGTATCCCTTGTCAAGCAAAAATCACTTATTCAGTTGGATATAGCTGCTACTAGAGTTTCACACGTCAAGAGCAAGTTTACACATCAAAAGGTCAGATGAATGAAAGAAACAATAAAACAGAATAAAAAAAAATACTTATTGGCTCCAAAGCAGTGACCATATGGTGGTATGTAGTTTCCAAAAGGACAGCTTCCTTGTGCCAAGCACGACTGACTGAACCCCAGGACCAGCCCAAGAAATGTTGCTGCCAGAAGCAAAAGACAAAAGGGTGGTCTCTTCATTCCATACACAAAAGCTGACTGGACTGGCTGCTGAATCTGACTTCAACAGCAGCAATGAGAGAAGGTTTTTCACAATTCCCAAGAACAAAAGACGAGTTTAGGGGCTGAGGACAGGCTGACCACCCAACTTGGTCTGCCATGAGAGGTCAATGTGAAAGGGCTGACGAGGAATGGCTGGAGGCCTGCCGATGCTGCTTCAGTATTTCTTTTCAATCTGCTTAAGGGCTGGCCCTAGTGAAGGCCTTTTGCCACTTGAAGTGAAGCCAAAATGAAGCCATCACTGCCTTCTAGAGCTCCCACTCTAAAAAAAAATTGCTGACCAGTCCAATACTATTTGCTGACTTCATCTGTTCCCCCTTTGATGTCACTCTCTGAAACAAAATTGCATCTCATTACTGTATGTACAAACTTGGTCCTGGAATGTGAAAACTTATACTAAGTTGAATTCAGACTAAAGGTGTACTTGAGCTACACAGTTTTATCAGTCCTCTATTACTTGAATTGTCATGGGTCCACCCTAAGGAAGCCTGGGAAGATAAAATAGATTTAATAGAACTTTTAACAAAAGTGAGTTTTTTCCCCCTAGTATTTTAAACTGGGCTCAGATCAGAAGTTCTAACCTACGTACATATTTTTTTTATGGCATCTGTTTCTGAACTGGAAGATAAAGATTAAATCCTAGGATACAAAACCAAGAAACTGTTAAAAACCATTGATCCAAGTAAAGTATGGCATTTTTAAGAAGGTAGGACACAAGATGGGAGGGAGAAGGACTTACTAGATCTAAAGCAGGCTTACTAGAATATTTGACATTGACTTTGCTATTTAATGGGACTCTTCCTATCTTATCCAGCTGTCAGCCTGCATAGTCTAACTTCACAACTTATTCCTAAACCATCTTCCTCAGGAATGCACCATTAGTTGAACTTTGATCCTTAGGTGTTGACCAAGTCCAGAGCAGACCTGGGTACCACTCTTTCACTGGTACTTGATCCTACAGTGTGGAATGCACATTATCTTCAGTGTCTGTTGTTGGTACACTGGTAACTAGCGCATGAGGCTTCCCCTGCAATACAAATACAGATCAAGGGAACCAAAGAGAATTTAGATTAAATGAAAGTAATTTTTCAATTGCTGTCAATTGAACTCCAATCCACTAACTGTATTGCAACTACATTCTCTCTTGGGGTGTAGCTGGGGGAGGGACATAAAAGAGGATATTGTCCTCCCGGTTAGAATTTGCCCCCTTCATGAAATTTTCATTCATTCCTTAAATTTCTGCCACTACAAAGAGTGAAACACTGAAATTCATTTTCACCTTGAATTCTTATATTTACCTTGTTCTCATTTCCTTAGTAACTTTGTCTGTCCTTTTCTTTGGTTTCCTAAACTGTGCTTCTAAATGCTTAACTAGGACCATTTCCGCACTAGCCTGTTATAGTGCTATTAGTCCACTTTCAATATCCTATGGAATCCTGGGGTTTGCAGTTTAGGGAGCGGCCTCAGGATTCCATAGGAAGTTAAAAGTGGAATAATAGCACTATAACAGGCTAGTACGGAAATGGCCTGGGTTTTGAATTATTTCAGTCCTAGAAATTTGAAGAATGAAGGAAAATTTCATTGGTAAGGCAGAAATCATATTTGGGAGCAATAGTCTCATTTTATTAGCCGCAGCTAAACCTCTGGTTCACTTTCTCTCTCTCTCTCTCTCTCTCTCACACACACACACACAACACACAATTTCTTACTGAAATATGAACTCAGCCAAATTCTTCCCATCCCTACTGCCTCTTAAAGCAGGTAGCGGTATATATTCCCTGCCCATTTTAGAAGGGAGTGTGTGTGTGTCTGTGTGTGTTATACCCACTTTAGGAAGGTGTAGAGATGGAGAGAATTTGGCTGAGTTCATATTTCAGTAAGAAATTACCAAGGTCACGCTTACAGCTACCTTTAGGTATCTGTATATTTTAAAATTTTGCCAAGCAGTTCTCTGCCCCAAAAGTCAAGAACAAAAATACAGGTGAGATGGATCAAGCATCTACCTTCTCTTGTGGTTTGAAGGGATCCATTTTTGAAAGGTGCCCTACCCTCTACCCTCACATTGGAAGTGAAATCTCTTGAGACACTTATTCGATTCACACAAACCTCCATGTGTTCATTCTATCCAGGTACAGCAGTACACTTGATCTCATTGCTGGATTTAAGTGGATTCTTGTACTTAGATACAAATCAAGAATAAACACAGCTACAGAGATTCTCACATTTGTACATATATACAGATAGTCTGAATACATATAAAAGGTAACGTATGAACTCTCTTACTATGTCATGATGTTGAAAGGGCTACTATCATGTAGAAACTTGCCGATAGTGATATTTCTTCCCTGTTTCAAACACATAATGACACAGATGAATATGGAACCCCTTCAGAAAGAAAATCAACTTGAGGATTTGGAGCCAAAAACAGGCGGCAGGGTAAGGATTGAGTACCTTTCCCACCCCTGCCATTCTTCTATATTAATTCACTTCCCTGTTCACACTTGAGGTTTGAAACTCTACAGAATTTAGAACACAGAGTGTGAGCTGTGGGAGCTGTTTAGAACCTGCAATAAATTTCTGTTTCAAAAACTAAGGCATACCTAAAGTACATTACATCTCTACCTTAAATAGAATGCCATTGCTCCATGCATAATTTATGTACTGTAACATTTCAGTTAGTTTTATAATTAGGGATGCATTCCCTTTGATTTATATAAGACAGCTTGGGAGACCAAGCATGGGGTAGTAGTTTGAGCATTGGATTATGACCCTAGAGATCAGGGTTCGCTTCCATGTTCAGCCAATGGAAAACCACTGTGTGACCTTGGGCACATCAGATACTCTTGGCCACAGAAAACCCTGTGAGAATTTCACCTTAGGTTTTCCATAAGACGGAAACAACTTGAAGGCACACAACAAATCACCTTGAGTCTCGGTGGAAAATGCATCCTCCTCCTCCTCCAAATAACAATACTGTGGTTAAAGTATTTAAGTGAAGATCTTTTCATACTACACAATTATAACACTATATTCTACTTTAACTGCTACGGCAACATCTTATGGTATCCTGGGATTTGTAGGCATTAGTGCTGTCTGGCTGAAAATTCTAAATATTCTTCTCTAAACTACAAATCCCAGGATTCCATAGGATGTTGCCATAACAGTTAAAGTGAAATAATTATGGAGGCTGAAAGGGACCTGGAACTTGGGAGAAGCAAGTTCTAGCTCCCAGTGACCAACCTCACAGGACTTTTGTGAGGATAAAGCAGAGAGGAAGAAAGGAAGTAGGAGTACATATGTAATGAATAAATAAGCAAATAAAAGTGCTGACTGTGCATGTACTGTCTTGTGCATAAGGACTTAAAGAATACTAGTGAATTCTTTCATTCTTATTACACAGAGGTGTTTTGACAGATCTGAATACCCAAAGGAAAAGTGGGGAACTATTACAACTTTTTTTTTTTTTTTGCATTTCAGTACTTTTCCATGAAAACTTCATTTGAGGAAAAAACATTTTTGCACAGAAAACATTGTAGGGTAAGGTGTGTAAATAGGCAACATTTTCCACACACAAAAAAAAGGCTTTTGTGCAAAACTCTTTTTCCCCCTCAAACGGTTGTTTTTGAAAAAAATAAATAAAAAAAATCCAAATATGAAAAATCATCAAAAATGCAGAAAATCTCTTATAATTTAACTCAACAAGAATACTTTTGAAACTCTTTGTTCTTTTATGCAAAAATGACATGAATGACTATTCCTATCCATCCATAGCATTTCAGGAAAAGGGGTCCTTGGAAGCAAGGTGCTCCAGCAACGGGAGCCAGGTTAATTGCCATTCCTGTCCACCCCTTCCAAGATCACCTTCTCTTTATGGGGGACACACATACACACATGCCTCAGCCTCATGTTTTGCAGAAACAGGTAGGTTGAAGCTTGCATACTTCTCTAATCTGAGCTGCTGCTTTCCTCCACATGCACAGAAAAAGTGCAATCACACACGTAAGGGACTGTTACATTTGTGGTGTGTACCATAAGGATTCTGGCCTTTGTTTCCTCTCATAACAATGGAGGGCTTTCATGATGGCTCAGCGAAGAGGGCATCACTGAACACTTCATTTATGCCCAAGACATTTCTCATGTTAATTTTTAAATGGAGCCTGTACTCTCCTTCCCCTTTGGTTTTTGTGTATGTGTGTGTTCATTTGACAGTATGTTATACACACATGGAGCCATTATCTTCCTGGCATTGTGAATAGCTTTCCATTCATGAGGCTGCAGTTAGATCAATGGGGACTTGTGACAAGAGATTAAGGAATCTATCAATGAGAGTATTCTGAGAGCTTCTCCAATGGGCCAATGGCCAAGCTTACTGCTGCCCTTGTTCTGCAGCCTTTCTTGGTGAAATACATGTGCTGAGGATTCTATTACACTGATGCTGATTTTTTTTCCCCCTTTCCCTTTTCCAGGCCCTGCTTAAAAGTTCAGGTCAGGGTGAGAGCCAGCTGAAGTATGCACCACACAGCACAGAGCATTCATCACTGCAAAGGAAAATCTGTACCCACATGCCTCAATTAAGGGGAACATTGCTTCGACTTTTTTCTCTCTCCATCAGAGGCAAGCCCAGACACATATTAAAATATCTGAACTGTGCCAGCTTTTATTAAGCAGCTCAATCAACAGAGGCCTTTGCGTCTCTTTACATGGCCTCCAAATCTCCAGCCTTGTAGGCTCCCTGTTGTTTTGCAAAAATGCTGGCACTTTTCTCTATAAGTGGCATGAAAATGGGGAAAATAAACCTAGAGATGCTCACTGACACTATTGGGATCCACAGTTTTCACATAGATCAACTCAGAGGTCTGGAAATTCAGAAGTGTATATGGTAAAGCCCACCACCTTCTTGAGGAGTGAACAGTACAAAGTAGTAGCTAGAGATTTGTTTTGTTTTGTGTTAAGTTTGGACAGGTGGAAAACCTTGCTCCGTCAGGAATAGGGGTTTGGAAAAATTTCATTTGATTCACACAACACACACATGCTTGCACCACATAAAAGGTTCAATCAAGGAAGCCACAGCCCTGAGTTTATAAGACCTGAACCGAGCAGTTAAGGACTGGGACTCTTGGAACTCTCTTATTCATGGGGTCACTGTAAGTCAAAGTCAACTTGACATAACAACCACCACCACACACAATACACAGTATCTATGTGTGTGTGCATGAGCCTTTTAAGATTTGCACATTTGTTTGTGAAACTCTGAATACTGAGAGGCAAGCTGAATGCTGGAGAAAATGCAACTGACAAGTTTACCCATCAAACTGGAGGGTTTTGAGTGCTGATGGCTGATAGAGGCCCATGCCAGTAGGGTGGTGAACCTGTTCCAGGAGTTCAAGTAATCCCATCCAAGGTACTGAACCTGTTTGAGCAATAAGACACAATATCATGGATAGCTCCTTTAGGGTTCAAACTTAAATCAAATTAAAAATTTACCACCACCACCATCCCGGACATGGAAGCAAGTAACTGTCACTAGATTTGAGTGCTTAGCTTGACTTTAAATCCTTGTGTATTCAAACAGGTTTGTGGTGCTGCAGTGGGAAGACCATCGCTTCTTTTTGACAGCTTTAACTGCTACACAACAGGTAGGTACAGGAGGATCATTTTCATAATGAGAATAGCTGTACTTATCTAATTTGGCCAGTGCAGATGAGTCAGAATTTCATTTTGTATATTTTTTAAAAAAAATAATGTAAAGTTTCCTTTTTCTAAGACCCTTTTACTTTATAAACAGGACTGAAAGATTATGAGTCCTTTAATTTAAAAAAAAAAGAATGGGGAAAAAGTGAAATGGATCCAGCAAGCCTCTAGTTAGGATGTTCAATGAGCACCTTAGGTAAGACTCCTTCCCCCAAATGCATGCTTGCCTTATGGTTATTATGGATCCCTGTTAAGACAAAATCAGTCAGAGAAATACTATTTCAGAATGTGTGTGCCTGGTGGGTGAATGGTTTAGCTCCCAATTCCAGCCCATGTTTTATTTCTGACTTTCTCCTGTTCCTGCCCTGCAGAACTCCACAGATCTGACCAGTGATCCACACTTTTAAAACCACTCAAAGCCCCAGGTCTGAGTAGATATATCTGTCGGTTTTGGCTTCTCCCTGATTCTTTTTTTTAAAAGACAAGTTATTTGTTATTGTTGTTGTTGTTATGTGCCTTCAAGTCATTTTTGCCCTATGACTGCCCTAAGGTGACCCTGTACAGGGTTTTCTGGGGCTGACAATGGCGTAGCTAGAGCTTTTGCTGCCTGAGGGAGGTCCCTGAGTTTGCTGCCCTTCTTGGGGAGCGAGGACCTATCAATAATATAAAATAAAAACAGCTCAATTGGCATTGGGTGACTGGGCTCTGGGCGTTCACGCTCAGAGGGGGTGCTCTGCACGTGCTCAGAGACATGCCAGCATTCCTGCAGTGGCAAGTGCCCCCCCTCTCCCCTCCTCCTTAGAAAGTCACCTGGGCTAGGCTCATCCTGGTTTCAGAGGTGGGGTGGGAGAAGGCAGGCACCTCTCCCCACTTCCTTGGGGCTCCTCCTCTCCTCTCCTCTCCTCCTTTTCTCCCTTCCTCCTTCTCTGCCCAACCCAGCTGGTGTTGGCTCTGCTGCTTTGGCTGGAAACTGGTTTGACTCCAGATTGGGAAGGAGAGACGGAGGGGAGGAGAGGAGATGGGAGGAAAGGACAGCCCCTTTTCCCGGGGTGGCATACCCCTCCAGCAGACCTCTCCAGGAAGCTCCAGTGCCCATCTAGTCGCTGGATATCTGCCAGTGTGTGGAGGGTGGCCTGTCACCGCCTCCAAAAACATGCCGCCTGGGGCACCCCACCTCCCACCTCAGTACGCCACTGGGCTGAGAGTGTGTGATGCACCCAAGGTCACACAGTGGGTTTACATGGGTGCCCAGGGAATCAAACCCTTGTTCCCAGGGTCTGTAGTCAAATGTTTAAATCATTACACCTCTGCTGGCTGTTTGCTGTAATAAATATTAAAAAACAAACAAACACCATTACACCATGCTGGTTCTCAAGGGTTTTTTTGTTTTGTTTTGTTTTGTTTTACTCACCTCAAATATAATAAAATATTTCACTGCCTATTGCTTATCCCAAAGATATGATTATAACTTGGAGTAGCAGATGGTAGCAATTGACACCTTCCATATCAGTGGAGCAGTGAATCTGTTCAAAAGTTTTAAAAAGTTTTGTTCAAAGTTTTGAAAGAGATATCTGGAGGATTGTATTCTCCTATATGATCCTTCCTGTGTTTTGAGACCTTCTGGGGAGGCCCTTGTCCCCATCCCACCACCCTTACAGGTATATCTAATGGCAAAAGCTCTGGCACACCCTTCCCAGAGGGGCTAAACTGGAATCCTCCTTACCATCTTTCCACAGCCAGGTTAAGATACTATTATTATTATTATGGTTATTGTTGTTACAGGAGGTCTTTGAAGACAGGCTGCTCAAAGGGACTAGGCCTCGCATAACTGTGCTGTATTTCATTTATTTGGTGTTTTTAACAGCTGTTTAAAAAACTTTTTAATCTGTGGATAGTTTAATTTATGTAAGAATTTCGTATATGGTGTACTTTTAAGCTACATTTTAACAACAGTGGGTCCCCCTCTCTCTCGTGACCTCTGCACACATGAATGTGAGGTCACTCAAAGCATAGCATCCCACTATAGTCAATGGATGGGATGCAGCTTGCAGACACCCGATGTGCACATCATGTCCATTGACTATAATAGGACACAACACTTCACTTTTTATGTTTTTGTTTTACACCTGGGTTCCTGGAATGGAAACCCCGCATATATGGAGGATGCACTCTCCTGCAAACATAGGCCCTTTCTGCACCAGGCTATTAAAACAGCGCAGAGTGACCTCCAACGGAGGTCTTCTGCACTGTGGAGTGGACTGGGGCAGACTACTTTCAGTCCGGTTCAGAGCGACCGGAACTGGTTGCGCAGCGTGCTTTTTAAAAATCTCTTTTAAGAGGTTTTTAAAAAGTATGGAGTGCACGACTCCGTGTCGCTCCGTCGCCGCGCTCTGGTGCAGATTTGCAGGTGCTCACTAGTGCATGCCTGCAGATCTGCCAGGAGTGGGCTTTAGGCTGGTGAGCTTCTCTGGTTGGTGGAGAGCCTCCACCAACCAGAAGCTGCCATTTTGGACGCTGGAGCAGTGCAGAACAACGAGCTCACACTGCTCCTTGTCCTGACGGACTCGATCGGATGGAGAAGAAATCCGGTGAGTCCTGTTTTTGCGCGGTTCCTTTCCCACGTGCAGAAAGGGCCTGAGTCAAATCCAAGACAAGGAAAAATGTGGCATCATCATCCAAAGTTTGTAGTTGTTGTTGGCTGTTGCTTTGCTTGCTTGTTTGTTTCATATATATGTTGCCTCTTTCCTAGAGTGATACCCAAGGCAATGCACAAAAAGAATCAGGTAAAAACAATACATTTTTAAAACACAGTTTAAATCATCATATTAAAATGATAGATTAAAAACAATATAATATAAAAAAGCGTGCAAAAACTAAAAATAAAGCACATCTCCCTAGAAGAAGCTGCCCTGCAAATAATTACACATTAAAAGCCTGCTTGAACAAAAAGATCTGTGCCTGCTGGGGAAAGGGGAGCACATTCCATAGCCACAGAACACCTAGACTGCAAAGCAGTACTTGGCTGAATGCAGAAGGAAATACCTTAGCTCTAATCTTGCTGCATGTGCAGAACAGATTCATGAAGTCTCAAGTGTTACTGATGTCTTAAGCTTGTATAGCTGTGTTGCTTCAATTCAAGAATAGAGTATAAATTCAGATAGTCACAAATATCTGGCCCTTCAAGGTTGCATAGAAAAGTTTCTCTGAAAACATGGAAATCCAAATACAGCTAGAGCACACAATCTGTGTACCTAGTCAAACACTGAGCACCAGCTCTTTAAATGACCTGCATAGTACTTGGCTATCTTTTGTTTTTGCAGCCATGTGCAAGTAACCCAAAACAAGAACATTGTTGACTCTCTGGTCTGTATATGATAGGTCACAACTTGTCCTAATACAGTTTCCCACAGCAAGGTCTTCCTTCATGCTTTCATTTCAAACACCCATTTTTCCATATGAGAGCAACCCACAGAGAAATAACACCAATGAGATATTCCCTGGAACTGAATATCCATAGTGCATATGTTTTCAGTCAGCTTTGATTCATGGTGAGCTTATGAATGAGAAGCTGAATTTACTTGGGGGATAGGGCTCCATGTTTTGGATAGCTCCTTTAACGTTTGGACTAAAATCTAGAAGGAATACACCATCCTATTGAAGAGGGAAGCTATCAGCCAGTACTGTGCTTTATAGCTGATCTCATCCTTGGAACAGGCAACGGATGGCAACATTCAAATCATATGAACTTTTCAAGAACATGCTTCCAAAGACACTCTGAACATCAGCCAGGATGGCAGGGGAAGCAAAGTTTCTCCATGATCTAAGCATAAAAACAATGGCAATGATATTTCTCCAAAAGCAGCTGTTGCTTCATATCTTTCTTAGATCTTTCTGGAAGCTCTGCCATGCGTCTGATCTATCATTTTCATTTCACGCTGTCATCACCAGGTAACACATTTGCTCTCTCCCTCCCAAGAACTACTTAAGCACTCATTTATTTCCTATTTAGTCTGCACCCAGCCTGGGAGCAGTCTAGTCCTTTAGGGATCATTTTTTTAAAGAGAGCAATTTGCAGCTGCTTTGTAATGAGGTGAAATTTAAGCTTTCCAAATCTTAGCTATATATATATACACACACACACACACACACACACACATATACTATTTGCTGACAAATCACCCTTTCTGAAGACAGACCAAACAGTTCGAGCCAAACCTCATTCAAGAAAAGAATTGTATTCTGTATTCTTTTTTTTTTCTCCTCTCTCTCAATCAGTTCCTCTTCTGAACCATTACAGTCTGTCTCCTTCTAGATGAGCAACTCCTTCTTGAAAAAGCACAGTTCCTAAAACCAGCAGCAACAAACCAGTTTGAAGAATGAGCTGGCATCGACATAGGTCAAATACCAAGTGATATTATTCCATTATGTACATACGCAAGAAGTTAAAATCTAAAATGCCAGAGGGACCTTGTGACTACCCGCAAGGACTGGGAGATGAGGAAAGGAAAGAAAAGAAGGTAGGACTTGTCATAACTGCTTGCCAACTCAAACAGGGTCTAATGAGACTCCCTGATAGAGTCGTGCTGAGATTTTGGCTGCATATCTGAATCAAGGGGAAAGCGGAGGGCAAACAGACTGGGCAGACTTTTCTGTGCGTTTCAAAGCAGAGCACATCAAAAGAAGCAAAAGAAGTGAGAGTGGGGGTAAAGAACACAGCAATAGAGCAGTAGATCTGATGGCTGGATATCCCAAGAGGGTTCTTTAGATAACCTCAGTTTGCCTGTTGGGATGTGTGAAGGGTAGTTCAGAAGGCCACATGGGCTAACTCTGCTTCACCCACCATCTATGCAGTGGCCATATGGGGTAGTTGATTCAGGAAAATGTTCTACCTCTGTACCAATATATGGTGACAAAGCTTCTCTACACAAGGGAGGTGGTTGATAGATTCCTAGCTGAATTAGTATATACCTTTTGTTGGATAAATGATAATGCCTGAATCTGATTGTTAGTCCCAACTACAATACACTTACTGAATCAATGGAATTTAGAGAAGCATTAATTCAACTTTTAAAATTGATTCAATTGGCTGTGTGACTTGGACTGCCAACTGGGTTCAGGATTCTGTGTGCACATAAGAATGTAAGTAGTGCTCCTTCATATACCAGCTAATCATATAGATGGTGGGCAGTGACTGCAAAAATCACCTGTTTGAGACTAGTATTCCCAGAATTCCTACAGCCACCATGGCTGCTGGTTGGGATTATGGGGGAACTGTAGTCCAAAGAACACCTTACCATGAACTAGGTGGTTGTTGGCTATTACATACAGAGTGTGTGAAGAATTATGTCCTTCATTATGAGTCTGATGTCTTCTGGGCACAAAAGCTCCAAATACTGAAGGTGAAGATACCAACTTTTCCTTCTACTTGCAAGCAGTTATAGAGCACCAAAAACAACTAAGGAAGAATAGTAGGAAAGGGGTAGGAACATTTCTGTGAGTTGGAGATAGACTTTTGGGCTAGACTCATTGATAAGCTGATTTTGAGGAGAAATATTTCCAATTATTTCTAGAAAAATCTGCTTAAAGCAAGGGTGGGGAGCCTGCTTATTGCAAACCATAAGCAGGCATCATGCAATCCTACAGATGTTGTTAAACTGTAAGTCCCAGCAGCTCTAGCTAATGGTGAGGAATTCTGGGTGCTGCAGTTCAAAAATATTCTGAGGGCTGCATATTGATATTATCCTCCACCTAATCTCTTTATCTCTCTAATGTTGATCTAAAGAAGAAACCTTTTCTAGTGTGATTTTGTTTTGGAGTTTCCATAATAAAATCACAGCAAAGAAAGCAGTCTGGAATCTCAACATCTCCAGTATTTAAAATCATTTGATGCTTCATTCATTCATTCATTCATTCATTCATTCATTCATTCATTCATTCTTTGCCCTTCAGCCAAAGAGGCATCCAGAGCAATTTACAAATCCTTTATTTGACAGTCCCCTATCCTCAAGCTTACATCTAAATAATAAAGAACATGCACAGAAAAGGGGATGGCAGTGGGGAAGGAGTTTAAATCCAGTTCATGCTTTTCTTCTGCTCTCACAGGGGCCAGAGCAGTGGCAGTTGAAACATGGAAGGGTGGTCACCAGACACTAGGGGGGGAAAAAGGCCTAATGGCTGCTCTTCTCTCCTTCCAGACAGAGCAATGGCTTGGAATATGGAGGGATGGGCTCTCACCTGATGCTGAGGCCAAGGCACAATAGAGTAGTATTTGACAGGTGAGACCTGGAAATGATGGAACTTAGGCCCTTTCCACATGAGGCGAGTGAATCGCTCTGTGCTGTTACTTACTGGTTCTTCTTGGCTTGAAGCAACGCAGGCTGTCCCTTAAGCCCTTCCGCAGGGCTCCTCTGTTTGTTCCTGGATGATGCAGAGCAGTGCAAGGTCTTTAGATCTGCACTGGTGAGGCTTACAAAAATGGTGGCTTCCGGTTGTTTGTGGGTCTGGACCAACTGCTGAAGCTGGCCACGCTCACAGCCCGCCCTCCGCTGATTGCAGGCTCTCATTGGTGCGAGCCTGCGCATCTGCACAACTGAGCAGGAATGAAATGGCATGCTCCGGAAAATTGAAAGACCTGTTTTTTCTGGTCTTCACTTAGCGCTCTGGAGGACCACTTGGGAGAGTTTTGGATTGGACTTAGGTGTGGAACTGAGGTAAATAGTCCGAACCTAGTCCGATCCAAAGTGCGGACGACCTCCGTAACAGGATGCCTTGGCCCATCTTAACTTCCTTGTGCGGAAAGGGCCTTAGAGTTATGTCAAAGAATGGATAAACTAAGCTTCTAGAAATTATTGCCCCGTCTGCCTGATTAACAACTCCTTAATAAACAACCCTGCTTGTCCTGTTATGTGGTGCCCAGCCACAGTGGGCTATGCTGATCAGGTGTCTATGCTAAGGCCATTTTCACACTAGACTGTTATAGTGCTCTTATTCCACTGTCAACATCCTATGGAATCCTGGGGTTTGCAATTTAGGGAGGGGCCCCTCAAAGGCCACTCCCTAAACTGCAAACCCCAGGATTCCATAGGATGTTGACAGTGGAATAAGAGCACTATAACAGTCTAGTGCGAAAATGGCCCAAGTTCAGCATCATATGTGGGTGCTCCTTGCTCCTTCAGAGGCCAGAGCTAGAAATGAATGGCCGGAGGCTAAGCCAGTTCTAGTTATGCTTTATCTAACACTGTGATATTTTACTCTTCTTTCGGAGATTGTGGACTCCTTCAGATAGGGTAAATGTGTTGGGAAGTTAGAGTATTTGTTGCTATAGTTATTAGGATATTTTATATCTATATTCAAACAACATTTTTGTTGTTCTGTTTTCTGAAATTCCTGGTACTAGCAGCAACATTTTATTACCACCCTCAAATGGGTTTCTTTTTAAAGCCAGGACAGTCTTGAAACACATAAGTCAAAAATATAACAATAGCATAAAAACAACTGATATACACACAGCATCTCTGTGGGACAGTCTACACCAGTGACTGTGCCAGTGGTAGGACCCATGTGCTATTCTTGCACAGAGGCAGCCTGCGAATTCACAATGATTGGGACATGGGTAGGTGTCCTCCTTCATCAGTATGAAATGGGATAGAGAGTTGGTCCTGTACCTGTGGAAAAGTGGCATGTGGAGAGCAACAACCCCTTTCCTCAGCATTCTCATCACCAGTTTTCCTTGTGAGTTCCAAGGGTGTGCAACATGAAGCCAGAGGAATATAACCTCTATGCTGCCAAGCGTGCAATTGGAATGATGTGTTGTGGTCCTTCATTATGCTCACAGACCATAATGCTCTATACAGTCCCACAAGGCTTCTTTTCTACACTCCACATAAGGCAGTGTCACAGTGCTGGCACCTCCCCCCACCAACCATTTAATGGCCGGGGTAGACAGTCCAAACAGTGTCTGGATATACTTCTAGAACCAGAGCAGGCTTCACACTTCCAGATCTCCACAATAGTGATAGTTGCTCTTTTCTTTTGGCTGGAGAAATCCAGCTGAACTGCACTTGGACTTGGACCAAATGGCCATGGATCTTGAGTGAGCAGCACTGAGAAGCTGCCTTGTGTGTGGTGGGTGTTACTATGGTTCGGACATACTCGGTGATAGCACCAGATATCTCTTGATATCAAACTTATTTGGCCTTCACTTGACCTTTTTCTGCCACCCTGCTCCCCGTGTTTGTGAGGCCACCGGACAAGCACGTAAACAGGCGCGGCCGGTTCATGGTTGGACATTCCAATCCCCACTTAGGCAGGCAGATTAACGCCACTTCGTTGCTTCAGGGACCTCTTTTGCAGACACACCTTGCTTAAGCGGGACTTTACAGAAAGACGCTTGGCCCCGAGCCAGCACTGTCTCAATGCTAAGCCATTTGCATGCTGGCTACTCTATTGTTAAATCTGCACTAAGCTGATCATGTAAAAGTTGACCTTTCCCAAAGCTTTGTCCCACTCCAAACTCGCATTGTTCTCACCGAGTATGGCATGGCCTGTAGGCACAATCCACCCTATAAAAAGTCCCCGATTCTGAGCCCACCTCGGATCACTCGCTCGCCTCATCTGGACCTCTTGTCCCGTTGGGATCGCTTGCCCCTCAGATTGCTCCCGAGTTCCAGACCATCTTGCTGCTGTTCTGACTGGTGACCTCCCCTCAGTGAACCGCGCTGAGCTTTCTTCCCTGCAATCCTCTGCTTTTCTCCAGGACTACGAGATAAGGTGTTGTATCACCCATTTCCCCCGAAAACTCTTATTTCTAATTTCTTAGTTAGCTGTGCGCTTGTGTTGTCTTTTCTGTTGTTTGTCCTTTAATAAAGATATCATTTTTACTATTTTAAACTTGTCTGACCGCTCTTCTGACCTGACCCCGTAGACATTGGGTTACAAGATCCCTGCTAAGTTACCCTGCTTCTCATTAGCTTAAGAGAGTGCTCGATTTAACTTCCTCATCTTGTATTTTGCTTGGTTATTTGGGCGCCCCTCCCAGGACCCCCAGAATACAGGGTAACAGAGGGGAGATATTACTGAACTCTTGCTTCTGCTAGCACATGTCACTAACAAGACTCTGGCCATGTGCAGTTTATATGGTGGTGGTGGTTTGCTGTGATTCAGGTGCTGAGCTACACCATAACCTATACTGTATCCTGGCAACATAGGTGGGTGAATCAGAGGGTGTCTATTTTTAATTGTCTCCCCTCTCACTGATGTCAATAGGAGGGAAATCCCACACACCACATCTGAGGCTAGTGTCATGTTGTACTTATAATGAGGGCATGGCTGTTAGTTGAGGAAAGATAGGATTTGCTGCAAGTGGCCTCTCTCCTGATGCCAGCCATGCCCCACTCACGAGGACATATCATCTGCAACTGTGCCCATTTCATCCAAACTTAAAGATGGAAACCTACTTTTAACAGTATTAGGCAGCAGTGTCATGATAACATGCATAAGGGATATCTCAAATATGTCCCAAGGCCAGATCAGTCATATTGGGATAGCAGAGTTTTGGCAGATCTTAACTTTCAACAATGCTGCCCTATTTAAAGTTCAGAAAACATTAAAACATCAGTTTGCTAAATAAAATAAGATGTTGAAGAAAGAAATTAATATCTGCTTCACTCAAATGACCTGAAATGTTTAGATTAGTGGTTTATAGTACATTTCAGTTTTAAGATTCAGGGCCAAATTATATTTCACAAAGCAAACATGGAATTCCAATGTGTTTGCTTTAACACTTACACCAGGATGGGGAGGAGTTGCAGGTCACTGGAAAGCACTTTAGTCTTTCTTTGTGTATATGTGCCTTCAAGTTGACTGTTGACTTATGGCAACTCCATGAATTGCACAGGGTTTTCTTAGGCAAGGAATACCCAGAGGTGGTTTTGCCAGTTCCTTCCTCTGAAATATAGCCCACAGTACCTGATATTTATTGGCAGTCTCCCATCCAAGTCCTAACCAGGACTTGCTTAGCTTCCAAGATGAGACAGGATCTGGTACTCTTAGGGTACTTAGGCCTGTTCTTTACCTGGTGATTATTCCTTGCTTTTCCAGCAAATGTTAATAATTTAACATTTTCAGAATGAAAGAACATATGAAGGAGGATATTGTAACTCACCAACGAGACTGTTACTTGTTCTTGTTTGTGCATATTTGCTGCAAATGCTTTGACAACAATATCCTAGCTAACCACTAATTATTTAGCCAATTTAAAGTTATCATGAGGCAATGAAACCAGAGTGAGAAAAAGTTTTGTATGATAACTCTCAGAATCCTTCAAAGCTGTCATCCAAAAAGAGAAATTGGTCCTCAGTCTAAATGAAACTATCAGATATTATGTGGCACTTTCACAAATTCAGAGTAGGGGTGGTGCTCTCTATAGTATCTTACCTTCCCTATGAATGACTATTAGGGAGGATGAGTGTCTAAAAGGGATGATAAAATTATATTTGTATTTTATCTCTGTTTATACTCTAAGTCGTCTTTCTATTTAATTTCAGGGAAGCTGTTTTGGTGCTAAACCAATGTCTACTATCAGCAATGAGTTGTATGAAGGTGAAAAACCTGAAACCTAGTCAGGTTAGAGACCTATATCCTTGATTCTTTTGTCATTGCATGCAAGGACTAATAATTGCTGTCTATTTCTTGCTAGAGAAAGCAAATATTTCTTTGCAGTGTTCTCCTTTTATTTGAATGGCTCAGAGTGTTGTGGAGGAATTACTATGGGGAGAAAAACATGTTTTTATAAACACAAAAATGTTTTGTGTGCAAAAACAAATCTTTTCCTGTGCACAAAACCCATCTTCAGCATAGGAAACCCATTTTCTGTGCAGAAAACATGTTTTTAGGACCAAAGCTCACATGTTTTTCCCCCACAAAGTAATTCCTCTGCAACAGTTCTCGATATTCAAATACTTCGGGGGGAGAACTGTGCAAAACTCTTGCTGATTTTCTTCTTCTTTTCTCTATTCTGCTCTGTTATCCTTTCCAAAAACATAGGAAACACTTTTTAAATCTGAAAATGGATAATTAAGAATATTCTTCCCATCCCTAGTCCTAGTAAATTCAAAGACAAATCAGAGAATAGGAATTCATCCTTTGTGAGATGGGGTTACACTCTACCTGAAAACCCAGGCTGGCAGCTAGTGTACTCCTGGACTCAAACCTGAGCCTAGATGTCCAGATTTTGGTGGTGCCCAGGAGTGCATTTGCATAACTAAAACCAGTAAACCTGCTGTACCCATTCTTGGAGATATCAGATCTAGTTTAGGTGACACATACCTAGATTTATATCCTGCTTGGATTACTGTAATACAGTCTACATGGGTCTGCAATGCTGCACATTCGTTTGCTTCTGTTCATTCTTCCCATTCCTTTCAAAATGCCCTAAACACTGAGAACACTCTTTGTGGGTATCCAAAATGTTTCCCAAAAATGACCTGTGCTTCATCTCAGCATTCATGTAGTTTCATTGTCAGTTCAGTGACGTGGATCACACCCTTCAGGCTAAGCAGCTTCTCTTTCAGTAATTGCTAGATTCTTTTCAAGCCATGGTAATAATGAAACACTTGCAAACAGAAGCCCTTTCTTAATGGTATGGGCACAACTCAAAATATGCTACCTTTCTAAGAGAACAAAGTCATCTTTGGATTTCTAGCTTCATTTTTGTTAGTTCAGCTCAGGCCTGTAGGCAAAGTAAGATCCATTTTCACGATATGTCACAAAAGTCTTCTTGTCTTGTGATTTAATGGGGAATCTACACAGATGTTCATATAGACAAAGATGCTAGTATTCTGGGAGTAAAACCCTACCACTGCCTGATCTTTCTCTTTTTATATTGGATATTATATATTTTATATTCCTTCCTATTCCTCAGTGTGCAAAAAGACAAGGACACCCTCATAGAAGTGGCATATAATTAGGGACCATGTGGAAACGTTTCAAGTTTTGCAGAGAATTTGGCTCCCTTGTGGAATTCACACTATGTTATGAGACAAGTAAGTCTGTCTTTTCAGGATTCTTCAAATACATTGATAAAACAAGTGGGGGGGGGAGTCCTGCATTGAAACCCAGGCATGCATAACTGATCAGAGATTCTGCAGAGAAAGGGAACCATCTAGGGCCAAACTAGATATTCTGTTAAATGAGGCCTTTGCCATTAACATGCACAATGTTCTTCTTGTTGATCGTTGTTCTTAAATACAAATAGCAACTGATACGAAATGATCAAATGGCAGTAGGAGAGAGGAGAGTTTAACCTTTTCCTCCCTTGCTGAAGTCTTGACACAACCCACTCTTCTGATTGTGCTGTCTGTAGTTGAGAAGAAATCTCCCATTACATTGAAGATCAATATGGCATGACCTACGTGGAATAATAAGACAGAGAGAGAAATCAACCCAGTATCTTTAAATTTAGTGGAAAAGATAGCTCATGCTTTCTTTCTGTGTTAGTGTTGCTGATGATACAGGATGGGCAGCCACAAGCCCCACATGCAAAGATCTCTTCTAGCAAATGAATGCTTATGGTGCCCCTTTGGAAAAAAGAACCCACTTGATGGTTATATAGTGTCCACAGGATTGCAATAAAGCACCACTCGAGGAAGTGAAGAATTTTTGCCTGAAGTACTTGACCCAAGATAAAGTCTTGCACAATTCAAATATCTCACAGAAACCTGAAGTCTGGTTTCACAAGAATCCACATAAGTAGATTCTAAGGTCAAGATATAAGCTGAGATGCTACATCTTGTTTATGTAGTATGAATCTATATGCATGTAGCTATGTGGTGGTTGTGTTACACTATCCTTTTGCTAATACAAATATTGTGTGACAAATTCCATATCTTTGAATGTACTTGCTATTTCCACAATCTCACTAAATGGGGTGGTACATTGGAGGCACTGACAAGTAGCTATGTGCCATCTAAGAACATGAAACAGCAGTGCAACAGCTACATTTCTGCAACTAATGTAAACTGAATACAGATGTTCCACCATGGGCAAAACAGTGCAGCCAACGTGCGTAAGAGAACTTACATGTGTCTAAATGCCAGCCGCGCATGTATGTGTGTGTGCGCGCATGCTGCTATGCACTTATTTATTATTTATTTGTTCAGTTTCTATCTCACCTTTCTTCCAACAAGGGATCTAAGGTTGTTGAAATGTTAATTTAAATTTAACTGCTGTTAAATAGTTAAATAGTAATGCTGTCTATTGTTTTTGGCTAGAGCCCTTGAGTCAGGACTGTATAATCCCAAGGAGGGATGCTGCCACTGTAGGAAGCAGAGCTTCACCGTCCCTTCGTATGCATGATTTAAGGATGTGCAGGGAGTATATTTTATTCAGGGCTGCCCCAACAAATTTTGCTGATGGAGGCAAGGGCAGTGGGTGTATCCATTGGCAGAAGGGGTGGCAAATCCTGCTCATGATTTTAGAACTGCTCTTTCCACATCCATTTGGCTGGTTTTATGAGAGCCATCCTAGTGTTGGACTCTATTCAGTGCCAGACAATCTCCTGTACATCCCAGCACAGCTGTGGAAAGAATGATTATAGAACCAAGAGTAGATCTACCTTCTCCAATGACAATCACTCCAGAAACTGCCCCTGGACTGAAGAGATACACAAGATCTCCCTTCACTTCTATTCCATATAAAGAAGCTGACCAGACTTGAAATAAGATGCTGGATTTACTTCAACATTAACTCAACATTGTGGTCATCCATCACAACTGAGGTTCAGAGGAAGCTATGTGGGTCATGCCCATTCATGGCTACTCCAGTGTCCTCTGCCTGACGTGGCCATCTTACTGTACCTAATAGCAGGACTGACCCTGAGTCTGTATAGGGTCCAAGGAGTTAGAGGGCCTAGTGTGCAAACCAAGGTCTCTGTGGTTAAAAAAAAGTCATATGTATTATTTATATACAATCACCCTGACTAATTCCCTTTATATACCAGATTTCTTTTCAAGCATTCCATCACACATTTAACTCATGGAGAAGAGTAGAAACATGGTAAATGACCCTGCCCATGACTTGCATGTGGTCTCTAGTCTAGCTTTGTTTTCTACACATTGGATGAAAGCCCAACATATATACAATGCCACACATAGAGATCTCAGTTTGGTTGGGTACTATCCTATGCTGGCAGCAAGACAAGGCTTGCAGCAGTCTAATTAGAGTGTGTTATCAGTAGTTGGTGAGCAAAGTTTGTCTTTGTTTGCTAGCAAATTACCAGTCATTGATTTGCAGTTTGAGTTTGTAATAAATCCAGAGTGATAATCTAGTGGCAAAATCCATAGACAAGGCAAAGGTCAAAGTTTATAGGAACACAAGCAAGGAATCTGAATGTAAGCTGGGCTGCTTCTACTCGTAGGAATGGTTGACTACACAAGTTTTCTTCCATTCTGATCCCTCTTTATATAGGCTTAAAACCTTCCACAGCTGTTTGCTTAATTGAATCCTTACTATACAAATGCTCTGAGACTCCAGGGCTGTCTCTTTTCCACCTACACTGGCTGCCGTAAGTATTGTTCCTTTCATGTTTCTGTGTTGTGGCTGTTGGGAAGGGTCTGTTCTGGGATGGGGGCATAACAGGTTCAGACATCTTGGGCCAAACCAATGGGTGTGATAAAGTCTGGGCAGAGGCCAAGCAGAGTTACCTAGCTTCTTTCCATGTATTGATTGTTTGAATGAAAAAGAGTGTGAGACTTGCATCCAAAGAAGCATTTGTTGGTGTTCTCATGTTTATGCATACACCTGTGCATACACACAGAGAGAGAGAGGAGAGAGAGAGAGAGAGAGCTATAAATACAAGCCTATCAGAAGTGCAAGAAACTGAAATAAATAGAAGTTAAACAAGCCAAAAGTCCCTGATTAATCTCTCAGTTTTTTTAAACTGACCCAACATTTCTTGTTGGGTTTTTCAAACTAGACAAGGAATCATGGGGCACCTGGGGGTGAGAATGTTACCATTTTTTAGCATGTTCACACAAATTGAGCTTAGGTTCTATACCTTTACTATCCATTTCCTTCCACTGTTTCCAGAATGGATCAGAAGTTGTCATGCTACAGTGAAAGAAAAGAGTTTCTCACTTGTGAGGCACAATGGGCAGCCTAGATGTATGATGTCAGGTGCTCAGAGAAGTGCAGCCTCCTATTGGTGGAAGGTGACTTCTTCATGGCAAACAATGACTAGGACAACAACAGCAGCAGCAACAACAATGATCAAGAGAGGGCACAGAGTTGTGTGACATTCGCATCTCCTGATTTAACTAAAGAGCAGTAAATGTTTAAATAATGACTGCTATTTTGCTGTTTCACACAGCCTCTGGCTCATAAACGTAGGGGTATCTGCTCTGGTAGTTTTTAAAAACCATTTCTACAGTTTTAGAGCTATTTTTTAAAAAGAGTTTGGACTGACTATTAATTGGTTTTCAGACATTAATATGTTAAAAATGTTTATATCGATTGTGCATTACCTTATGGGTCAAGAGATGACAAATAAAAACCTGAAATAAAATAAAGAATTAAATAGAAATGCAACCCAATGCAAACCATAATGGGGGAAACTGTGACCAGATGCTATGTGTGCTTCTTCAATCTGCTCATCAGGTCTTCACTGTCACTGGACAACATCAAGGCCTCCACGTTCTCCCTTCTTATGCTCCAGCCTTTAAACTGGACTTGGATTGGACAGCCATTCAAAGAAAGGACAGTTCTGGAAAGAGAACTTGTCCTCTGTAAAGTAGGACACATGGGCCCTTTCTGCATGGCATTGGCCATGTGAAAGGATGCCTGGAACGTTGCATGATTGTGAGGAGTGATCTGCACGACACACTCACAATCGTGTTACACTCCAGGGGTGGGCAGGCATCAATCGCGCACCTTTTCATTTTTGACTGGAAGCCAAAAATGGTGCGTGATCGCACATTGCTCCTGGGCCCCGCACGCACTTACCTGGCATGTGGAACCTTTGGAGCCATGCTGGTCATGCTTTCTGCCCCAGTCCCAGGCTGCACTGCAGAAGGAAGAGGTGGGGCTCTCGCGTGAGCAGGCAGCTCATGTGGAACTGAAGCAGCAGGGATGTGAGAGCCTCTTGCCGGAGGCTGCTCACATGAACCCCGCACCCCAGCACCAGAAAAAGGTATGATGTGGAAAGGGCCATGGTCATCCTGCCGGTTATAGACCCTCATTAGTTTATAGACCCTCATTAGTTTAGAGTTGGCCCTATTTAACAAGAATCGTAAAGCATTTGCATTGATGAGGCAATAGGGGTTGGTGACTGTAACAGGAGAAGCAGTCTTCCTTTAACAAAGATAAGCATTTTGCACATGCTTTTCAGTCTAGGCCTTTTGACAGGGTAGGCACTCTTTCCACTAGGTGTATCTGCTGCTGAGTTCAAACCTGTTTTTCCAAGGTAAGCAACTAGCTTTGCTTTTCTGTTATTCTTAACAAAGCTGGAGAAAGAGGAACTTATGGCTTTGGGCTGCCCGTGCTCAAACACTGCTTCCAAGTCTTGTCTGTTGCAAGTACAGTTGCTTTGAACCTTACTAATGCTGAAAGTTTTCCTTCAGTAAAAGAGATCTTTCAAAGGATTGTGCTCTCTTTGGATTTTGTTTTTGTGTTGTTAAGGGGGGGGACCCCTAAACAGGCCTTTTAACCTGTTGCAAGGATTTATGTAAGGTAATAACAAAGCTAGGATGTTTGAGAACTCACCCGGAGGCCAGGTTAAGTAAGATTAGAATGCCAGGCAGGCTCTTGCTTTGGAGGAGTGAAAAGACTGCTTTGTTCGTTTTCAGCTATGGTAGTTGATATCAAAAGGAAAACTAATGGAAATGGGTTTTAGTGAAGCTCTAATATTCCTGTTTAGATTAATGTCTTCTGAGGCTATTATTCTGCAGGTACTAGTGGTTGCTTACAAATTGTTGTACTAAAATAATAAATTAATTTATTGATATCAGTGGATATTTTAAAGCATAATGTTCTGTTTAAGGGCAACTGAGATCTATTCTCATCTATGTCAGAGCCTCAATCTTTTACTTCCTATCACAGCTTGGAAATAACTAGTTGCAAATCAGTACTTTCTTGCCACTACTCAACTACAGAGGGAATGGAAACCATTTTTGCCTACACACTAGGCTGTGCCTCCCCCCAAAAAATTGACCAAATGGCCAGAAATGAGACTGGATGAAACTAGTTTCCATTTTCCGCCATTTTTGGACAATTTATATTGTATTTGGGTAGAAGTGAGGATATTTAGAAGGTGTCTACTACGCCTTTTGACCAGTTTTAGCCAGTGATGTAGACTCAAGTCAATTGAGTCACAGTCAAGTTGCTTCAAAGACTCAACTTGGGCTCAACTTGACAATAAATGATGTATTGACTAGATTTGGCTTGCAACTTGTATATCATGAATTTTGAGTTGACTTGCTGCACATTCATCCAGAAACCTTACAATTTTGAGCAATGTCTCCCTTTCGTTTTGCCTACTGGTCATGTGAGGATCTGTCTCAACCTCAAAGCTTGGGCCATTTCTCAGAGAGGAAAGCAAACATGATAGGTAACGGGCTTGAGGTGGGGTTGAGATCTGTTCAGCAGCTGTCCTCAATAGCATATTAGTGGAGTTTTTTAAAACTTTTCCTAACAGCAGAAGGCAGGACTTATCTCCAGACTGCAGGGAAGGATCCTTCCTTCTAAATTGTTTGAAACTTCATTAATGAGGAGTAAGAAGGATCCTATTTCCTGTTTCCAAAAAAGCCTCCAGCTTCAGAACCTATAAATAAGAAGGATCCTATTCTCCACTTTGGAAACTGGCTTCCAGACTTGATTTGAAAGTATCTTGCAAGGACTTGAGACTCAACTTGAGACTTAAAGGTAGAGACTTGAGACTTGACTTGAGACTTGGACTAAAAGACTTAAATGCATCACTGACTTAGCTCATTTTCCCCTCAAGCATTGTTTTTTTGTTTGTTTTTTTGTTTTTTGGAAGCAGAGTTTAGGGTCTTGGGAAATGTGGGGAAATCTGGCAGATGGCAAGAAAGATGCAGAGGGCCACATGCAACCTGTGATGTACAGTTTGCACTCTTCTGTCTTAGGGCCTTTCTGTACTACACTGTTATAGTGTTATTCTTCTACTTTCAACAGCCTGTGGAATTCTGGGGTTTGTAGTTTACTGAGGCCAAAGAGATCCGGATCTGAGAATTCTAAATGCCCCTCCTTAAACAGCAAACCCTAGGATTCCATACAATGTTACAAGTGGAATAATAGCACTGTAACAGTACAGTGCGGAAAGACCCTTATACCCTGTACTGCAGTAATTCCCAGTGGATTGTCTAGAAGTGTAGCTACTAAACTATGATACCTGCAGTTATCAAGGCATAGCTGAGGACATATTGATTCAATTGTGGATATAAAAGCATAACATTTTCCTTCTGCGTTCTTCTTCTCATAACAACAATGTGGAGGTCTAGTCAGGGCAGCTGTACTGATAAACAAACAAAAAAACCCCTAAGATTTTAATTCTACACAACTTTGGTGAAAAAACTTGTGAACCTCCAGAGCTTTTTTGGAAACTCTAGTGAACTCTGTAAACTCTAGTGAACTTTGTCAATTGTCATGGAAGATGGAAATTCTGATCCAATATCTTTCATCTATTCTTACATGGAGATAAATCCCACCTAAATAAATGGAATTTACTTCTGAGTAGGATTGTTTGCTTAAGATTCCACTGTAAACCTGTGAGTCAAATTCTGAAGTCCATGCTCTACTCTGAAGGGGATTTCATATTTGTCATTGTTTTGGCAAATCCCAATATGTCATGCTGTTTTCCATTACCTCCAAGCACGGGGGCGGGATGCATTTTTTGCTAATTGAAGAGTGATAAAATCACAAAGAGAAATTAGGAAAGACTTCTAGGCATTCATTACTTAAGAACATACCAGCCTGTCTGTTATGCCAGAAAACCAGGGATTTGACACACTCTGTTTCTGATGCCATTGCCAGTTTTACTTATCAGTTGGCACCAGTTGTCTCTTAGTATTCATTGTAAAAGGGAGCCAGAGTAGTATAGTGGTTTGAGTGTTGGATTAGGATTCTTAGACACCAGGGTTTGAGTCCTTGCTTGGCCACGGGTCACACTCAACCTTGGAAGAAGGCAATAGTAAACCTCTTCTCAATACATCCTGCCAAGATAACCAGTATAAGTCAGAGTTAACTTGGAGCCGCATAGCAACAAACACTGTAAGGAATGTGGAATGTCAGAGACATGGAAGGAGAAATCCCTTCTCCCCAGTAATTCTCCCTACCCTGAACTTCCTTTAAACCAGTTCTGGAGAGCTGAGAAATGTTCTAGAACCAGTTTTCTGACATGCAGGGAACTGCAAAGGGGAAAGAAGAGGGAAAAAGTCTTATTGTTCGGTGCTGGAGTCCTACAGCAATGCTGGATATAGGCCCAGGGAGAAAGAATAGTTGACATCAGTGCTGAGGAGGGCTGTCAGACCCTTTACTTTCTTTTTCCCCCCACTCTCTCCCTCTTTCCTTCTCCCTTCTGGGTCTTCTCCCCTCCTGATGAAGAAGTGAAGAAAAGGTTGAAGCATTTCTTATAGGTGATTAGCTGGAAAAGACAGGAGGAAGAGAGAGGAAGAAGGGCACTGGCTGACTGTCAACACGGCAGTCACTCAGCTACTCAGGAGAATGGGACCCTTGATGCAGCATGGTGGCCAACTCTGAAAAAAGAATAGCAGGCAGGAGAGGAACTAAATGAGAAGAGAGGGCCCTGCTAGAACAGGGGACACCCTCTGGCAAGAAATTGGAATGGATCATTGTCTTATATGGAGGGGTCACTTCAACCTTCCTTTTTTGCCTTTTCCCCCTCCCTCCCTCCTCCTATCTCAGTCTCTTCTCCTTCTGATGTAGAAGGCATAAAAAGGGGGTTGAAGCATTTTTTATGGGAGACCAGCTGGAAAAGATGAGAAGGAGAAGGAAAGAGAGAGACACTGAGGTTATTTCCACACTAGACTGTTATAGTACTATTATTCCACTTTTAACATCCCTATGGATCCTGGGGTTTGCAATTTAAGGAAGGACCTTGAGGCCCTTCCCTAAACTGCAAACCTCAGGATTCCATAGGATGTTGAAAGTGGAATAATAGCACTATAACAGTCGGGTGCAGAAATGGCCTGTGAAAGGAAGGGGCTGGCTAGCTGGCTGGCTGTTGGCTCCACAGTTGTTCAGCTGCTGAACCCACCTCCTCCCTGCAACAGGGAGGCCATGTGACTGGCAACATATAGGCCCAGCCAGCCAGCCTTTGCCTTGCTTCCTCTCACATGGCTACTCTTTTTTGTGGGGAGGAGACAGGCTCAGCAGCCTTCAAGTCTTCACAGATATCCTATGACAACATTGTGAACCCCTAGGGTTCCATGGACCACAGGTTAAGAACCACTGGCCTAGATTGTTAAATTAGTAGTCTTATACTGTATGTAGTCTTATACAGATTGTTGGATAACAATCCCCAGAATTCCCCAAGCCAACATGGTACCTGTTCATGTTGGATGGGGGGTTGCATGAGTTGCCACCAAAAACAAAGCAAAAGCAAAACAACAACGACAACAACATTTTCCCAAGTGCCAGTCTTACAGAGATATTGTATCGGTTGCTAGTTTTTCTATTCTCCTTGAACACATAGTACCAAAGGACACAGTCCTTTTTCTACAGTGAACAAACAAGAGTTGTAAAGGTCAACTCCAATCTAACATTTTTAACTCCTTCTGTTGTCAGATGTTGGCCTTCATGAGATAATCAGTCTGGGCAACAGTCAGTGGCAAGATTAGAAGATGGGGCAAACACTGAACACTTACCAGCTATATCTGCAGGATATAGGTCCTGATTGGGTGGATGCCCTTTCTACTCAGGACCAACCTCTTACAAACAGTAGGTATGTCTTGACAATAAGTATTTCTAGCTAACCTCCTCTCTGATATCGTAGTTTTCTAGGCAAAGGAATCTTTGTTACAGACTCATTGTTTGGAAAAGTTACCTTGGGGTGTACAACTCCCAAAATCCCCCAGTTAGCTGGGTCATTACTTATGCTGGCTGGAAGATTTGGGTGAGCTTTTAGCGTGAATCCTTTGGAAGTCCCAACTAAAGTAGTCCTATTGAATCAGTGGGATTTACTTATGTTTTGATTTACCATTCAACAGTTAATTCTATTAGTTTACCATAGCTGGGATTGACAGAGATGATCTAAGATACAGTCCCTCAAAGCAACCTTTCCAGGCTTTGGATGGGATATAATCACATGCTTTCTGGGCACTTTCCTAACACCACTACATCTGGGTAGGTGCCAAAACTAGAAAGTCACTGTTGTACATAGCTGTTGAATTTAGCTGTTGAAACCTCACTGGTTTACAGACTGTTCAAAACTGTTTGCCAGCCTCTATGGGCTATAGTTTTGGGAACAAATTTATTCTTAAAATCCTTAGAAAAGAACTTATATCATTCATGAATGTTCTTGTGATTAATCCTTTCTGCCAGCTTAGAGAAAGGCCATTTCTGCCAACACTGTTATAGTGCTATTATTCCACTTTCAACCTCCTATGGGATCCCAGGGTTTGTAGCTTAGGGAGGGGCATGTAGAATTCTCAGCCAGAGAGCTCTTTGGCCTCAGTAAACTACAAACCCCAGAATTCCACAGGATGTTGAAAATGGAATAATAGCACTATAACAGTTTGGTGGTGAAATGGCTGAACAGAATAAGCATCAGCCAATGCAATTCATTGTCCTTTTTGCTAAGTAGGTATTACCTTGCATGTAACTCCAAACAGGTTTCTCTCTTAAAGTTCTTAAAAAATTTCACATAGATTGCTATCATTACCTCATTGTTTCACAGAACTGGAGAAGGTCAAAAAGTAATGCTTCACTGCAAGACAAGCTCCCACTATCTCCACCAAAAGCATCCTTCCCCACAGATCCATCCACTTAGCTACAGCAGGAAAAGGAAATCCACCAACTGGAAAAAAGACATGGAACTTCAATCATTTGTGTGCAAGACAAGGCTCACCAAATGGCTCGGTCTAGTTAGCCACACCACATGCTACATGAAAGGTAAGGTGCTGACTGGTGGTAAAGTAGCAAATCTGCCCTAAAGGGACATTCTTCACCAGCCTCCATAAGGCAATGAGTTTCTGAGTGAAACCAAATTCTATCTGCACTTTCTCTGCAGAGGGGATTCAACCAGGTGACAGATCAACACACAGATCCATGGAAGCGGAGCACACTCATCTGTGTCTTTCAAAATGACCAGAACTTGCCCACTAATTTATAGATTAAATAGGAAGGACATACCCTCCAATTGTCCCGATTAAGCAGAGATAGTCCTGATTGTTATCCTCTGCCGCTTCATTTTTTCAACTGCTCCAGTTTGCCTTTCCTTCTGCTTTTCCTCTTTTCCCCAGCTTACTTCTATTGCTGCAAACTGAGTTCAAAGTGCGAAAGTAGTTTGCACCAAATTAACTTAGCAAAAAGGAGAGCAAAGAAGGGAGCAGAATCATGCCATTCATTCTCAGTTGGCTCAGGCAAAAGCAAATTGTGGCAGCTTCTCCTAGCTTGTGTGTTCCTTCTCATTAATAACTTTTTCCATCTTGACCACACTGTGATGTTGCTTGGCCACACGTTTCCCAGTTTTCATCTGCAAAATGCTGGAAGGTATAGCATGGCTCCAGCTCAGTGGAGGAGCATACGCTTTATGTGCAAAAGGTCCCAGACTCAGGGCCTTTCTGCATTACACTGTTATAATGCTATTATTCCACTTTTAACATTCTATGGAATCCTGGGGTTTGTAGTTTAGGAAGGGGCATCTTTGGCTTCAGTAAACCCCAGAATTCCACAGGATGTTGAAAATGGAATAATAGCACTATAACAGGCTAGTGTGGAAATGGCTACCATCCCTGATGTGATGAATCTGACATTGGAGAATGGCTTGCAGGGCAGGATTTATGCACAAACTAAGTACACTAAAGTTTACGGGTTTAGATGAGGAGCCTTTAAACGTAGCTCTCTAAAGCTAGATTTCACCTTTAATGTAATGTTTAGACTCTGACATATTTGGGGATAGTATTTATGGGACCTTTAAGCATGACCTACCTTAAGCCTCAGCATGACTTAAGTGAACCTGGTGGTTAGGTGAAAGGGGACAAAATGTATGGGGTTTCATTCAAAAGAAGAGAAGGAATGCTGGAAAGGGAGGTAGGTCAGCGAAGCTGAACTGCTAGGAGAGAGAGGGTGATGGGAAGTTTTGGGAACATGGGAACTGTAATGTTAATCCTACTTAAAACCTGCATATTTATATAAATGCTATATTAGGTTGTCTCCTTATTTCTTACTTGCCCAAAATGTTTTCTTCCTATTCTCTTTAGAATAAACCCTATTCTTTTGTTAGGGAAAGAAGAGGATACAACTGGAGCTGAAATTATTGATGACAGACAACATCCACTTCATACCTCATGAGATGTCTTGTGGGACAAAATGCACATCACTTTCTAAACTCTGTGCATGCTAGAGAAATAAAATATGCAGAAAACTACTGGGTACTTTTAAAAAATAGGAATAGATAAAAAATCGGTACAAATGAAAAATATGCACAAACACACTGGGGAAATGGGATGGGAATATGCATACAAAAATGGGAAAATGCATTCAAAAAGCATATCTTGGAAAAAATAAATACAAAATGCATATATTAAAAAATGTGTATGCAAAATGCCTATGAATTATCATACAGAAACGGGTAAAAAAAGAAAAAAAGAACTCTGGTAATCTGATGCATAGAAAGCATGGGATGAGAATGAAATTGAGATTCTGAAGAGTATAAGAAAACTGAGACTTGGAGTCTTTCTGCACTACACTGTTATAGTGCTATTATTCCAGTTTCAACATCCTGTCGAATTTTGGGGTTTGTAGTTTACTGAGGCCAAAGAGCTCTCTGGCTAAGAATTCCAAGTGCTCCTCCCTAAACTGCAAAGCCCAGAATTCCACAGGATGTTGAAAGTGGAATAAGCACTATAACAGTGTAGTGCAGAAATGGCCTTAATTGTTTTAGGAGACAAGTCCAGAAAAGCAGCATTTGAGACATAACTCATGTGGGTGAGGTTTAGAAAACTACCATCACCACACCAAAAAAATATTTTCCACTGCCAACTCCAGGGAGGTCAAGAAAGTCTCCTATTCAAAACCTTTGGGACAGTAGCCAGCCACTGCAATACAGATTAGGCTCATTTATAGATGAACCAAATAGATGGTGTGACATTCAAAACTGAGGGTGTCGGTGGGGGGAATTCATTGCCTTCAGCATGTTGGCTGGGGGATTCGGGGGAGTTGCCATTCAAAAAGTAACTTTTCCCAAGCTTTGGGAAAGATGAACAGCTAACAGGTCTCAGAGGAGCCTTGATGAAGCAAGATTTGCAATCCAGAGAGATCTCACAAATATGCTCAGGAGATGTGGCAAACCAAGAAACCCTTTATTAACATTCTTCTACCAAAAGGAAGGGAGGATGAGGGGATTTCCCTGCTTTTAATGGCATTCATCCACCTCTGGAAACAGTTCAATCATTCTTGTCAGAGAGAATATATATCCCTAAGGCTCAACAGTACAGTATTCTTCTATCCCTTCATCTCCCCTCTTGCCATTTTTCCTCACCCCTGAAGTACATATACCAGAGATTCTTTTGTTGTTGCTTGTCAAATCCAAAGAGGAGGGGAATACCATCCAGAGGCTGTGAGATTTCCATCCTCCCTATTCTGTTGCACCTCCTCCTTTCCAAAAGCCACTAAAAAGGGCGAGGTGGAGAAGGAATTATTTGTTCCTAAACTAAAAACCTGAAAATTCCCCTTGTTAATGTTCCCCCAGGGTCTTCTTATTTTGTGTGCCATGTCTCCATCTCAAAAGGCCCAGGATGAAGATGAGAGATGCTAAGAAAGAAAGCCCTTCACATTTGTCATTGCCTTTCACACTACACATTTATAGCACTTTTCAACTGCCACGGTAACATTCTATGGAATCCTGATATCGGCAGCTTATTGTTGGTACTGTTGTGGTGTGCCTTTATGTAATTTTCAACTTATGGCAACCCTAAGGTGACCTTATCATGGGGTTTTCTTGGCAAGATTTATTCAAGGGGGATTTGCCTTTGCCTTCCTCTGAGGCTGAGAGAGTGTGACTTGGCCAGTTTCCATGCCCAAGAGGGTAATCAAACTCTCATCTCCTGAACTGTAGTCCAGTGCTCAAACCACTACACTACTATGGCTGTCGTTGGCAGTTTAGGAAGGGGGTATTTAGGATTCTTAGCTAAAGAGCTCTAGTGGCTCCCCAAACTATAGGTCCCAGGATTACATAGGAAGTAGCAGTTTAAAGTAAAATTGTAGTGCTATAATTCTGAAGTGTAAAAGGGCCCCTGGTAATGAGAAGTAGTGATGAATGACAATTTCATTTTGGTATACTTTTCATAAGAATTTCCACAAATTTACAGATTTCTTCTTCTTCAAGATAGAGAGAACATTTAATTAAAAGCAAAGAAAATGTGAGTGAAATGAGACATGGAACATTTGCTCATCTAGGATCAGGACTTTGAGCGCTTAGCTCCCAAAGAGTCTAAGTCTGGATTTCTATGTATTCGACCAGCTTTGCACTATGTTAGGATTGATACCTCTTTTTTCCTGTCAGTCTCCTCAGCTTGAATAGCCAATGGCAAGCAGGTACAGGGTGGTTCCCCCAGGCGTGGAATAATTATACCTGTTGAGTTGGTTAGTGCAAATGGAGGAGAATATTGTTTTCGGTTCCATTTCACTAAGCATTCATGAAAATTCAGGAGAAAGTGAAACTGACAGAATTTTCTATGCCTGCTCAGAGGTACACTGATTCTATGTCTGAGTCTATATGATGGCTGTATCCCACCTCCACTACATAGTATCCCTGCCTAGGTTTGCCCTCTTTACTGCCACACACCTCTGTTTTAATCCAAACTGAAATCAGTTTCAAAAGCCACACAGGACTCCCATTACATAGCCACATTGGTGCAAGGGGGTGTTTTCTACTCCATGCACATGTTTGCCATATTAGTTTATATCTGGTCACATGATTTCAGCAGCTTGCAGTTTTGTTTTGTTTTTTTAAAATTCCCACAATGCATGCACAGATTCATTGAATCAAAGAGCCTGTTTTCACTTTGTTCTTCTTGCCCATCTATGCTTCTATAAAGTGAAGCTGATTGAGAAGGGGAAGATGAAATGTCAGCCTGTGAATGTATGCGTACAAACATCAAATCTCTGTTCACTCAATCAGTCAGTCAGTCAGTCAATCAATCAATCAAGTCAACATTGCACTTTCCAGTTGCTGATACAAACAACTGAGCTACCCTTTCATGATTGGCATGGTTTGGAGATATAGGGGACCACCTGAGCTAGGTGATCACTCACCAAACTCGCTATATTATCTCCCACCCACCCCCAGGCACACAATTCAGGGGTCAAACCACATCTTTTAAAATACCTGTTCTTCCCCAAAACAGCAGAGTAAACTGGATTTAAAAATTGTCTTTAAAACCCTCATGCATTGAAAAGAAGTGTTTTCACATCAAAAAGAGAGGAAATTGTGTTCCAACAGGACTGGGATTGAGGTAAGAACTAGGGATGGGCCAACCAAATCCTTGAATCCTGGGTAAGGATTCAGATTCCCGAATCCGAATCCCTGTGCCAAAATAGGCAAACTGAATCTTTTGAATCCACCAACTAAATAGATTGTTGGAGACTGGGATGCCTGAAAACCAGGGAGAACATACATACAAGGGAAGATAGTAAGTAGATGAGGTTTTCCCTTGGAGTAATAATGACCTTTGCTAACAATTTCAGAAATTACAGCTGGGCTTGTATTCTGAGATATTTAAACTGAACATTTCATATTTAAGTTCAGTACTTGACTGGAAGCTACAGGCTTGAGATTTCAAAGACAGCTGAAACATTCCTTTGCACAGCTCCCTTGCAAACCTCTTTCAGACACAATTCTGGGGTCTGGAGATTTACAAGGTGTCACAGCCTTCTCTGCCAAAGTGTGTGGGTGCATCATCAAACTACAAACCCCAGGATGTCAGAAGGAGCTATGCAAAGAAAAGCCAGTTTTGACCTGGATTATCTCTCTACTGTAGTATGTGGCCCTGTTTACACAGGCAGGAAAAGGTGGCATTAATCCACATTTTCCTGCCTGTGTAGAAAGGGCCTTCATGTCATTTTCAATCTGGGGAGTTCCCGAGGCAAAACTAGGACAATTGTCTTGGCCAGATTTCTTCAGAGGAAGGTTGCCTTTGCCTAGGCTTTTGCTAAGGCTGAGAGAGTGTGTCTTGCTCAAGATTATCCTTCTTTCCCTTGCTTTTTAAACTCTTTTAAAAAAATGGATTCGAAAGATTCAAATTTTGTGAAATTTGTGGATTCCCAGGACCTTCCAGGGATTCAGATCCAGATTCAGAAAATTCTGGATTCGCCCCACTCCTAGTAAGAACACATTATTTAGCCTATGTAGATCCAGTCTAAGTTCGATGCTGATTTAGGAGATCTGATGGATTTATTCTCCATCCGTCTGTTCCATTCTTTGCCATGACATGCTGGCTTGGCTGTAAAACATGTGTAAAGGTCCCAGAATTCCAAACTATATTTTTAAAAAAACTATATGACAATTATTAATCTCTCTTCTTAAACCTACACATCCCTCCATGCCTATAAAAGGGAAAAATATGTGTGGTCGATTGATAGTAGAGATTAAAGGTTTGTTAGCTGTATGGTGTTACTGCTCCTGCCTTCTTACTTTGGTTACTTTTGGATCAGTTTTGTTAACTTATGAGTCCTATTTGAAAGTACTGAAGTATATCCAGCTGTTCATTTTGTTTTTCTGCAAACAGAGACATCTACTACGACCCATCACTTTAGTGAATATTTCTGTGCCAGTTCTCTTTGAAAATAATAGCAACGTATTTGTTGCAGCAACATGTTCCTATAACCTTAAAAGTAGTGGTTGGGAAATTCCCAATGCATACTTTCTCTAGTGCAAAGCGATTTCTTCCTTTTGTAGCTTTTGTTTGCTGAAAATCTCCCGTGGCTTGCTTTCCAAAGGAAACACCTGATCAAGAAAATGTTAGCACGGGGATCAGTGCAGACCATACAACCTGCACATGTGTGTGATTTGTGTCTTGTTTTCTTCCAGCATACATCTTTGCTTTTGAATTGCTGTGTAAAATATGTCTCTGCTCTCTGGAAGTATGTGCAGTCTGATAACACTATAAGGACTTTGTAAAATTCCTGACTCATGGTTGTGCCTTCATAATGACATCAATGGATTTTGAATCCCTGGTGGTACCCATTGCTTTGTTCAACCCCAAATCTCAGATGGTTGGTGTCCTGGTGACTCTCTTTGAGGGTTTTCTTGGAAAGATTTATTCAGAAGAGGTTTGCAATTGCCTTTCTCTGAGATTGGACCACTATGGCCATTTCTGCATTACGCTGTTTTAGTGCTATTATTCCACTTTCAACATCCTATGGAATCCTGGAGTTTGCAGTTTAGGGAGGAGTCATTGGCTGGAATCTTTTTTGCATTTTATGGACATTTCTTCCATAGAAACGGTTGGCCACTTTTGTCTTCTGGGGAACATCTGGATTCAGTTCAGTTTAATTCAATTCAAGGTTGCAGAAGCAAAGTTGCACATATGCTCAGTCCAATTTCACAGTGTGTGTGGAGATGCAATTTGTGAATTGCATCTGTGGTATCTGTTTCATATGCAGATGCAAATATTCAGTGGATTGAAACCCACTAACCAAAGGACATTAAATAACCACTATAAAAGCAGTTCATCTCCTTGATGTAGGATCTCAGCCAGTATGCTAAATGGAGATATGAAAGAATTCCAGTTCAATTTGTTTTCTATAGGAATTTATCAACACTATTCATTTTTGAGATGAAAACAGAATGCTTTTTCTTTTTTTTCCCACAAAATGGATCATCTAAAATTGCAGGATTTTTCCATCGGGATTCTTTTTGAGGGTTTAACTCTTAAAAACCTGATTTTGTATCCCTCTATATTCAATGGTTCAACCATGTTAGTGCTGAATTAGCATTACCACCACTTTCTTCCCACAGATTTCTTATCTTTAACTGTCACATGGCAGGGAGGTACAACATGGTCCTCTCTTTGATCAGAATAGCCCTGCCTATTGAATCTGGTTGATCCAGATGGGAATAAAATTAGTTTTGGTTCATTTTTGAATAATTCACTGACATTCACACATTTCTTCATGCCTTGGGATAAAAAGGACTTGAGAGGTAAAAAGTAACTACAGGTGGAACTGAAACTGACAGATCATGCCATCTTTAATATAAAGCAGAGGTATCTAAGGGTGCTTAGAACTGGATGCATTGCCTCTTCCTGAAAAAAACAGCCATGGAGAGTTTTGCTTCAGATTGGGACCATAAGCATGTGCAAAGAGTTTTTCTTAAAACTTCTATAGTTGTTATTTCCCCAGAAAGTTTACTTCAGTTTATTTCAATCACACTTTTGGTGGCAAATAAAAACTGAGTGTAACTTTTAGCAAGAAATTGGTGTAGAAAGTATTCGTGGACCATTCCTTCTCTCATTATTTTCAAATCTCAGTTAAAAACCTTCTTGTTTTCAAAGGTTTTGGAGCTTTAATTTAATATTACTTTATGAACTTGTATAGTTTGATTACATGCACTTGTCAGTTTGCTTTATATTATATTGTATATTTTGTATTTTATCTGGAAAATTTGTTTTGCAATTGTATAATGCAGTTTTATTATTCCTTCCTTTCTTTATGTTTTTGTACATATATTTAAGATTGGACCTCTTTGTCAGGAACTACTGTTTTTGGTTGTTTTACTTGTAAAGCAACATCCAAATAGATAGCACTATATAAATAAAAAAGACAAAGATGAAGATGATGATGAAGATGATGATGATGTTATTAGAGATTCTCCATGGGTTATCTAGTCCATCATCCTGCAGTGCAGGAATCCACAGCTAAAGCATTACCTGAGAGACAATCGTGTCCAATGTCCAATGTCTGCTTAAAAATTTCAAATGAGGGAAGTCCACCTTCTGAGACAGACTATTCTATTGTCAAAGAGTTCTTATCGTTAAGCCTTTCTTCCTAATTTCCTTTCTTGGAATTTGAGAGGCCAAGTAAACATTAGAAACAACTTCCAGTTGGTAACAGCTGCTCAGTAAAAGACTACTTTTTTCCCATGTGAGGGTTTCCAAATTTGTACTGAGGTGCCATTCCATAATCCCATTGCAGATGGGAACATAGTCAATTCTAAAGTCATTTTTAAAACGTGTGTTTAAGATAATGCATAGTTTAGCTGGTGGAGCCAAAATGATTGTGGGAACTGAAGAGCCTATTTGGACTGATTAAGGTATCTAATGGCCTTCACAGCTACAGAACTTAGCAGATCCAAAGTCCAGATCAAAGTCCAGATCCTCTGAAGATGCCAGCCACAGATGCAGGTGAAAGGTCAGGAGAAAATACTAATAGAACATGGCCTCAAAGCCTGTAAAACCCACAACAACCTCCAGATCAATAGTTTCAACAACTTGAAAGGAGGGACATAGCCAGCACTGGTTTAAGACACAATGAGCCTCTAAATTGTGTCAAATTTAAGCATTTAGGCTGTGTTAAATTTAAAATATCTCCCAAAATGTTTTATTCTAATATATTGGGAGTAGAGAGTAACTTAGAGCCCCCTCATAATCTGATTCCCAGAAACTAAATCCAGCACTAAGAGCAGCTCCTGTCAAAGACCTGGCATCTAAAATGAAGATACTTTTTTGCTAGACTACAACCTATTGATCCCATTTGTCATGTGAAGGGAAACTATATTGTCTGTGTGTGTGTGTCCAGCACCACAAATCTAACGTTATCAGGAATGGAGACTACACTGGGGCTTAGAAACATTGTGTTAGATTAGATTTGGAAAGTTAAAAGGAAGAAAGGAAAGAATCTTCTTGAACTACCCAACAATAACAATGATGCCATACACATAGGAACTGTATGTACAATTTTCTGAAAAAAGAAACTCCCAATGTGCTTTGAGTTCTTTTTCCTACTGATTCCTTTGACTTTTCGAGCACTATTAATAATGTCCTTAATCATGAAATGTGCTTAATCTTCTGTGACAGCCTCCATAACATTGGCTCGAATGGGCAAAGCAAACACAGTTGACCTGTTCCCTCAGAACTGGGCTAATCCCCATCAATCTACTTAATTCTCTCTCATGAATTCCAAATTCTTGTACAGTTTTTGCCACTGACCTGATAACAAAGTCCAGCAGTAGCAGGGACATTCTGATCACAGAAGGGAATAGATAGATCAATTGATCAACATTTAGATAAGCAAATCTAACAAACAGACTGATATATCTTAATCACCATTCTATTCAGCTCATAATTGCCAACTGACATTAGAAAAATACAGAGTTTGGGAAACAACATTTTCTGGACAACACCACTCACAATCTTCCAGCCAGCATGGTCCATGACCATGATACTTGGGGAGTTGTGGGTGTGGTAGTCTCCAAATTAATCACTAAGTTCAGAAAGCACTTTCTCCTTTCATCTTTCCTCTCCTTTGAGTAGTCAACTACTAGCTACTCTTATTCTCTGACCAAAAAACAATCACACAATACTGGGACTGAAAAAAATACAGAAGGTAAATAATGGTGGCCAACCTTCCTACAGTGCTAGGCCCTTTTTCCATGGGCCTTGGAGTGAGGGGAAGAATCTCAGAGCAAGAGTGCTGTTTTGAAAAGACTCTTTAAAACTGTGTGTTGATGACCATGTTGCTGAAGGCATTATTGGACTGACTGCTGTAAACTTTCCAGGGGGGCTTTGTGGTCACAATCTGCCCTCTCTCCTTTCTCTCCTGAAGTTTCTCAGATGGCAGCCAACCTGGGCTCAGTGAGAGGGAGAACTCAGCATGGGGAAATATGAAGCTGCCTTACGTGCCCTGCGGAAGGCCCAGAACCATGATAGAGGCATTTCCTGCCCCAGCATAGCATGGAAAAGTGCCTGGTTACACTGCAGAAGGAAGAGGTGTGTTCATTGTGCTCCCTTCCACAGGGAGCTGATCCAGTGTGGAGGGGGAGTGTTCCCATTGTGCTCTCTTCCCACAGAGGCATGGAGTGTGTGAAGAGGGGGTGGGAGGGGGCATGGCTATGGCATGGCCATGGTGCGTGAGGGCATGGCCAACGTGTGCAGGGGCATGGTCAGGGTGCACGGGGGCATGGCTATGGGTCGAGACATCCCAAAACCAATTGCCGCCCGGGGCGAACTGTCCCCATCACTCCCTGTCCCTATGTGACTGGGAAAGGACCTTATAGTCAAACTTTTCTCAGATTTGTTCCCACTTTCCCCCAAATACAGGAAGCTGCAGTAAAATTCCCTTTCGTATTTTGAAGTACATGTGGGTTGCACCTAGGAAAGAGTGTGGCATGAATGCCCTCTTCAGATCTTTACAGGCACTTAATGAGTCTCTCAGATTCTTCATTTAACTTCTTTTCTGTGCCCCACCACAACTCCTCGCTAAATGTCTTCTCTTTGCCTTCTCTCTCTTGCCCTCTTTTCCCTCTTCCCCAACCCTTGTCTACAGTCATCTTTTCCTTTATTGCCAGATCCTTCTCTTTCTCTCTTTCTTATCCCCTTTTTCTGTTCTACTGCCCCCAAATGTAGCAGAACATCTTCCCTTCTCTTTCCTTTCTTTTCTCTCCCTCACTCACATTTCCTAGTCATACTCATTGCTTCCCTATTTTCTTCTTCTCCTGCTTTTGTAATTTTCAGCTACATTTGGTCATTCCCTTCCATTCCCTATCCTCTTTGTCTCCTTCCTCATCTCCTTCTGCTCCCATTTCCCCAACTATATTCATCATCTTTCTTCTTACCCTTCCTTTTCTCCATCTCTTTCTCTTTTGTCTTCCATAGCAAGAAATCTTTGAAACCAAGACTGAGATATGTCAAGTTCTCTTTGTTTAACATTGCAAGTCCCATTAGATTTAATAGGGCTAGCCTTCAATACACTTGATTAGAGAGGATTGTCCTATCGGTCTGTTATCAGCAAAATCACCACCAGCTTCTTGTCTTTTCCTGAAATATATTGATGGTTGTAACTTTGTATCTTCAAGTCATTTCTGATTTATGGTGACCCTAAGGTAAACCTATCACAGGGCTTTCTGGAGCTGAGAATGTGAGACTTGCCCAAGGTCACCCAGTGGGTTTCCATGGCCAAGAAGGGGGAATCAAACCCTCTTTGCTCAAACTACTGCACCACACTGGCTCTCTGATGATTAATAGCATGATTAATATGATGATGTTGAAAAGCGTTACCCCAAAATGTGGGTGATTCAGGGGTCCACCCGGGTTGCCAATACATCCACATGACAATGGGGAATTAATTAGCTCAAAATTAGGAGGCCTGTGAGAGTGGGGTAACTTAATGAGATCTTTCCACCAATGTTTATGGGATCACATGGGAAAGAACCAGCCAGAGAGTTCAAAAGGTAAACTAAAAATGTGTTTTATTGAAAGATAAACACATGCACACAAAAGATCCAAACACTCATGCACTCACACAAGGACTAACTGAAGGTAAAGGGAGGAAATTGTGGATAGAGGACTTTTAGGGTTCGAGTAATAATTACCAGTCCAGGGAGAAGTGAAGAAAGCTGTAATATGGGTTAGTTAGGCATCTAAGATAGTTCTTGTTTAGAAATCAAACTGACAGTGTGGTGTTCAGGGAGGTGAGAGTCTGCACTGAAGCACTCAAAACTGAGGGTTCTTATACCCAAAAACTATTCAGCAAGTATGGGTGTGAATTGCTTTCCTAGCCAAACAGAAAATAGGAGTTGTAACACAAACAATGAGGTCCAGATGGAGTTAATAGTCTTAATGTTTAGGTGACAAAGGAGTAATGGTTGTAGTAATAGTCCTGTATTGTGGAGAGGCTGGAAGACAAAGCAGGGAAACAAGCACAGTTTGGTAGGAAATTCCCCCCTTTTGCTCCAAGATGTCCAACTCTTCACATAAGTCTATTGTCTCTAAAGTTGCCTTGTAATCTAGCTGAAAATGACTTCAGTTCTTTCCTAGGAGGGTGTGTGGTTGACCTGCCTTGCCATCTCACGCTTACAGTCAGTAATTGTCCTCATTCCAGCTTGACCTTCCAATTACATCAGGTTTCCATTTTATATCAATGCCAATTAATGTAGTGTCAATTAAATATTTGCCAGTTAAACCATATCAATCTTGGGGTGTGTGCAGGGCGGTAACAAGAGGGAGGATGCAACAACATGAAAGAAAGAAAATCAGACAATGAGATGCATTCATTGTTAGGAGCAAACCATTAAAAGCAGAGTTTTGAAAAACTTTCTGTGTCTGGGGTGGCATTTTAATGCTGTATGGTGCTTGGGTTTTTTAAGGTCTATATGTGGTCTTTTAATGAATTTTAATGTTTTTAATGCTTAATGTTCAAATATATACATTGTTTAATCACTTTTTAAATAAGTCCTGTATTTATACTTCTATTAATGACTTTATATAGTTTTCATCGGTATTGTTTTTAAGTATGTTGTCAGCTGCCTTGAGTTCCATTATTACAAGAAAGGTAAAATACACATGAATTAAATAACAAACAAACAAACAAAAGAAAAGCTTCTCTAGTTGGACTACAACTCCCCTGTTGCTAAAAGGAGCCCTTGTAAAAATGTAGGGTTCCCCCTCCCCACTGCTCAATGCACAGCTGGAGAAACTTCATTTCCAACCAGAGAAATATTTACTCATTTGCAAGATTTTGTGTTTTTTATTTGTATGGTATACTCTGAGCAGCTGTATTTGATATGTAATGTAATGTATTGTGCTTAATGACCTCACCAGATGCCAACTCTGTGACATCACAAAGGACTGTTCCAAGATCTCAGGATTTGGCCCTAAACTTCTGAGGCCTGGGATATTCTTTGAACTGGCATCTCTATAAACAGTTTCTAAGACAGACCATGTTGAAAAATTAATAGAACAGAGCAAGAAGTTTAACAAAGCCTGCTTTATTTTTAACAACGTGTTTCTCTTTAACTTCTTACATTGGTGTTGGCTTTCCTGACAACAAGATCAGATTAATGTGGCTGGGCCTTGGAGAAATTCCAAAAACAGGATCACCCTTGTGTACATATCCTGGCTGTTTTGTTGGAAGGGTGGCTCTGTACTGTGGTGGATTAGGCTTGGCAGGCCAAGAAGACCCTACCCAGACTGTCTCCAGGCATCCTTCTTGCCTGTATCCCAGCTGACAAGACAAATGGCAGACAAAAGCATCAATGCACCACCACATCTTCACTCACACTATAGGTGGGAAGTGGGGCTACCATCCTGAAACAGAGGCTGAAAGATAGATAGATAGAGAGAGTTCTCCTTTCCCTAAGAGCCTTTCCTTCTTCACTAGCATCATACCAGAAGAAATGTGTGTGTGTATATGTGCACTTGTGCATATGTGGGAGGCCACCATCATCATCATGGGGATCCTAGCCACTGAAGATCTTAGAGATTTGTTCCAGTTGCACAACTGATAATCCAGCGCTGGGTGTATCCACATTGACTAATGGTTTGATCCTACTTTAACAGTCATGGTTGCACTCTATGGAATCCTGGAATTTGAAATTTGGGGTGGGACTTAAAGAGTTTTCTGCTACAGAACTCTAGTGCTATGGTTTGGTGAGAGTATAATAGGGAATTCTAAGTCCCTCTCCAAACCACCAATTCCAGGTTGTCACAGGATGGAGCCATGATTTTTAAAATGGGATTGAACTATGGCCTTTTACACAGGATTTTGCCATCCCACAATGGGAATGGAAGAAGGACAGGATCACGATGACAGTTACGCATGACATCATCATGGTCCTACCATTCTCCCATTTCCAGACAGCACAATCACAGAGCAAATCATTGACAGGTTTTTGTCATCAATGATCCATGACTGTGCCGCCATCCCCCACTTATCTGGTGCACAGAGGGTCTGGAAGTGCAATGGCTGCACTTCCTGCCTCTGTGCAGCCTGGGAGAGTACCTGGCTACACTGCAGCAGGAAGAGGCAGGGCCATTGCACTTCCTGGATTGCGGAGGCAGCTGTTGCAGAGGAGAATGTTCCCATTGCACTCTCCTCCCAGCAGAGTTGCTGCCAAGATCCCCACAGGACACTGCCACGATAAAGTAGGATGCAGAAAGAGCCTTAGTCTGCAATTTACAGTATGATGTACCTATTCATACTTTGTTTTGGAAAGGTACCACCAAAATTGCCTGTAAAGATAAAATGCATACATGAATTTATGAAGAATACATATTAGACTACATGATTTGTGACACTGCCTTAAGTTTCCTCAGCATGAATAAGTTGTGAAGTCATATTAATGTATTATGTCTTGTTGATTTAACTCAAGTTGGGGAAACCTTTGGCTTGCCAGATGTTTTGGACTTCACTTCCCATCTGCACCACCCAATATGTCCCATGGTAAGGGATTATGGGATTTATAGTTCCAAAGATCTAGAGGAACGAAAGTTCTTCTAATGCAAATAAATGAACAATGATATGAACATTGAAAGGTCAGTAAATCTTTTTAAAGAGAGGCAAAAGAGAAAAACGTTTTAAAAACAGAGAAAGAAGAAAGGAAGGAATGTGCATTACTAAAATGGTGGTAAATGTCCTTCATTCAAGGGCCAACTTGGAAAAATGAAGCCAGCTTGATTCTGAAGTAAGTTATAGGTAGTGCTTTGTTTTCTTGAAATCTGCAGTTAGGTAAGGCAGTAAATAGATGTGTATAATGATTATATGCAGTCATTAAAATTATTGTGATGCTATAATACTACTAAGCTGAACTCCTTGCAGGATGGATGGGATGCAAATAGAACTCATATGTTTTTCCCCAAATACCATGTGTTGGAGGCAATAGTATCAATCCAGTGGTGGAAAAGCTTCTGTGAGCAGAAATAGGAGGGGAGCAATTCCTTCCCCAGCTCCCAACACACAAAGAGCTTGAAATCCATGGATTTGGTGGTATGGAGAGCCCCAGGTTCCAGAAAGTGGGAGAGAATTGTGGTCTTCCTGTTTTCCCACTGCTTTCTACCTTACCAAGCATTGTTGTCTTTTCTAGCAGGTCGTATCTTCTCATGATGGCCAAAGTACAACAGCTTCAGCTTAGTTATCTTGGCTTCTAGGGAAAGTTCAGGTTTGATTTGCTCTGGGACCCATTTTTTTTGTCTTTTTAGCAATCTGGGATATCCCTACAATTCTTCCCCAGCACCACATTCCAAAAGACCTGAATTCCTCCCGCCCCCTCCCCCCATCAGCTTTCTTCACTCTCCAGCTTTCACAACCAAACTTAGACATTGGAAATGCCATGGCATGGACTATCCAAACTTTAGTGTTCAATTATTTATCTTTCCACGAGGGTCTTTTCTAGTTCCTCCGTGGCTGCCCTTCCTTGTCTTCCAATTAATTGACTGCACTCTCCATTCTGACTAATGACTGAGCCAAGTTATGGGAAAATTTGAACTATTTCAATGTCTTCATCATCTACTTTAAGGTTATCATCTCAATACTGCATGTGAAGTACCACACCCTGCTGCTTTTCTTTTCAAAAGAGAAAGATATATAGTGGGAGTACCAAACAGAAAAGCCTCACCCCATGCTTTGCAAGACCTTCACCACCCTGAATAATACTTTGAATGGGGCCTCCTCAGAAGATTTTCATCAACAAAGGGGATCGTATCAGGAGGCATGCTACCTCAGTCATGTAGGCCTGAGGCTGTTAAAGGACTCATTATATGCAGGTGCCAGCACTTTGAATTGTGCCTGGAGACTAAGGCCATTTCCTCAAAGGCCCCTCCCTAAACTGGAAAGGCCAGGATTCCATAGGATGTTAAAAGTGGAATAATAGCACTATAACAGTCTAGTGAGGAAATGGCCTAAAAGTCAGGCACCGTGTATGTGTATGTGCTACCAAGTCACCTGTTGATTTATTTCACAGGGTTATCTTAGGCACAGAGTACCCACAGGTGATTTTGCATGTTCCTTTCTTTGAAATATAGAATACAGCAGCTGACAGTTCAGTTGTAATATAGCTCTGTATTTCAAGGGAAGGCAATACTCCTTGCCTTAGTAAACCCTATGAAATTCATGCAGTCACTATAAGCCCACAGACAACTTGAAGGCACTCGAAAATACATGCAGGCCCAGGCACAACAAATGCCCAGGTGAGAACTCACAAACAAAGGAAAAACCACTTTCCTCCTTGATTTTGCATCTGCTTCTGCAACAGAGGAAGACAAAAACCCCACTGCGTGCTGAAGTTCAAGAAATAGAAGCTTCGCCAGAGTGACAGACCTTGTTTGCACTTGTGGATGCAGCACTGTATTTTCTTCACATTTTGGAAATTCAGAGGAATGTGGTTAGCAATTATGTGACGACTACTTGACTAATAATAACCCTACTTCCTTGGTACTTATCCATCTGTTATATTACAAGAGCTTTGCATCGAAAGAGACATTGCAAAAGATAAAATCAGCACACTGTGTCGTTCTAAAAGATCTCCCAACTAAAACATGGCAGCTGGTTGTGTCTCTGGTTGATTTTTTTTTCTAAGTAGGTTAAGTTGCATCCTGCTCTTCAAGTTCTCAGAATAAATATGCCATCTCCCAAACTGCCCTTTATGAGTGCCTTTTGCTTGTATGTTTGCCTTGTCAGGATGCAGGAACAAGGCAAGGAAACTATGTGCATATCCAGATGGGTTTTATTTTAAGAGTTTGGGCCTTTCTACCAGTATTTGCAGGATATCAAACAGAAGACCTAGAACATGATGTTGTTAGAGTGTCAGACTGGGACCTGTGAGATCGAGGTTGTGGTCACATGAGACATGAATCCCACTAGGCAACCTGAGTATAACTCCTGGGGGGGGGATCAAAATGATGGTATTACTCCCCAAATAAGAATACTGATCCCTCCAAATGAAATTTTCCTTCAATCTCCAAATTTCTCACATTGCAGTAACTTAAAACTTCAGTCAAGCTTTCAGAAATACAATTTAGGTGTTCAAAACAAAAGGGACAGGCCCAGTTACCAAGGGTATGCAAATATAAGAATTCTCTTTGAGAATGGTTTTCAACATCTTGCCCTCTGCAATCTTAGAAATTTAAGAAAAAATCATTGGGGGGGGGAATTCTTTGGAAGGGCAATGCCTTCAGTTTGCTGCATGTACCTACACTGCTGAGGTGACCTTAGACTTAGTATGACTCATCCCAGCTTGAAAGGAACCCTGTATTCCACCCCTTCTTTCTGGAAGGCAATTGCAAGGGGTGCCAGAAATAAACATGGGTTATGATCCTGCTAGTGAGCAATCATGGTATAAGCCAAAATTTTGCCGTTATAGATCACCTTTTTGACCGTTGTGGAAATTGGAGCTCTACACAGAATATGCAAAAAACTAAGTCTGTCTGCAAACCCACCTTTTCTCTGCTGTAGTTCCCCCAACATGGCCATTCTTGGGGGGGGGCAGCTGAGAAACATCTGGCTCTTTTCCTATGGTGGGACATAATAGCAATGACATCATCCTCAGGCACCTCTGGAAGATCATTAGGTCCTAGAAGATGCCTGTTTATCCAACTATAGGAAAATAGTTGGATGCTTTTCTGCTGCCCCCATCATCCTGCTCTCACCAGCCAGGAAATGGCCATGTGGAGTGGAGGGGTGAGATGCAGCAGATAAAAGATGGGTTGGGGGCAGATGGGAGATATATTATAACTGTCCACATGTCATACATCTCCTAGTAAAGGATCTCAGCCATGGATGCAGCAATGTCATTGCCAAGGCAACAGCTAATCAACTAGGTCCTTGTTTTGACACTGCCTCCAGCCAAAGACAACAAGGAGAAAGACAGCATGCAGAAAAGAACTGGGGAAATAAATGGAGAGTAGTCCATAAAGCCAGGGGTGCAAGGAGCAGATTGGGGGTAAGAACTGGTGCCTGCAAGTGCAGTAGTGGCAGAATCCCTGCTATTTGGGAAAGCATTGCAAGAAGGAACATGTCTTAAAAGGGCCAACAGCTAACTGAAAGTAAATCCCACATGCACCTTTAGAGAACTAGTTGAATCTGTCCCAGTTATCATTGAGACCAACTGAAAGTTGAGTCTGAACTTCATTGTTACTGAGGGGTTTCTTTATGATGTGCTTTGGGCAGGGGAATGTTGTGAACTGTTGGTGGAATGAATTTGCCCAACTTCCTGTTCTTCCATCTTTCTCTGACTTTAAAAAGCAAATCTAATTGTGGAGGGGAAGGGAGGGGGAGAGAGAGAAACTGCTTGCTACTGTAAGTGGCTATCAGGCTCAGATATAAGTAACTCCAGTCTAAAATCTGTAGTAATATATCCTTTTGCATGTACTTTAAAATAAAAAACTATTCACAGAACACAGATATCTGGATACCCATCAACCCTCATCAGTTAGTTGCCTCTACCAGTCATTCTGCTCTGTTTAACCCTATGCTGAAATCAAATCAAAAGGAACAGTAATTGCATTTAAACTCACTGCTTCCTGCATCCATACCCAGAATTAATATTGAATTGTAAATGTAAACCTTACTCCTTTGCAAAACTGTTGTCTGCCTGCCTGATTTGCAATAAACAGAAAGGACAGTTCAATATTATCTTCTCTTACCAGCTATACACTATTGATTTGAGAGAATCTGAGATATAGGTTGATCTGACTGCTGTCTCAGTGCATCAGATTGCTGACCTGCATTTTTCTTTTTGAGGGTGAACAGAGGCCTCTCAGGTCAGTGATCATAGGGCTAATGGGATCTGCTCTCATTTGAAACTGTGCTTTCAGTATTCACTTAGAAATGCCCAAGAAAACACAGAATCCAATTTCATGCCTTATTTGTATTGGTAGAGCTTTAGTATAAAAAACTGATGTTATATCAGTCCCAGGGAATAAAATATCCCTAACAGTGAAAAAAAAAAACAACTTGCTGGCCAAACAGGATGCATGCCTTCGGGGCCCAAGAAGGTGGGCTGGAATGACTTTCTGGAATTTTTTCCGGAATAATTTTATTCATAGCCAGCATGTAACACAAGGTCAACCCACTGGGTTTTGTTCATTGCTCCATAGTTCCATCTGGCTCCTTCTTCAGTCACATCCAGTTGCGTAGCGATGGGGGGAGGGGGAGTGATTTGCCCCGGGCAGCAATGTTTTTGGGGTTTCCTGGCCCATAACCGTGCCCCCGTGTGCCCTGGCCATGCCCCCTGCACCACGGCCATGCCCTCCTGCACTGTAGCCGCACCTCTCATGCCATAGCTCTGCCCCCTCCCACCCCCCCCACACACTCCAAGCTCTCCACTGTTCACATTGTTACCCTGTTCTCTGGGGGTCCCAGGAGGGGCGCCCAAATAACCAAAACACAAATACAATTCTGGGGAGAAATAGCTGGAGCACTCACTAAAGCTAGCGAGAGGCAGGGTAACATAGCAGGATCTTGCAACCCAGCATCTATGGGGTCAGGTCAGTCAAGCAGTCAGACAGTTTTAAAATAGCAAAAAATGATGTTTTATTGAAAGACAAACAAACAGAAAAGACACCACACTCACACAGTTAACTAAAGGATTGGAAATAGGGATTTTGGGGGGAAATGAGTGATATGACACCTTTCTTGTAGTCCTGAAGAAGTTTGAAGATTGAGTTCGTGGATATGGAGTCTCAGTACATAGGACTGAGGGGATGGCTCGCCAGACACAGTGGCAGCAAGGCTGGATGGAACTCAGGAGCGATCCGAGGTGGTCTCGGAATCAGGGGGTTTATATGGGGTGAATTGTGACTGCAGGCCATGCCTTACTCAGTGAGAACAATGCGAGTTTGGAGCAGGACAAACCTTTGAAATGGTCAAGTTTCAAATGATCGGCTTAGCGCTGAATCAACAATAGTGTAGCCAGTAGCCAAATACAAGGTGCTTAGTTTGGCTTTGTAAGACTATCAGCTCAGAGCCGGGCACCTTTGTTAGTGCCATGCTTAAGCAAAAAGGTTGCAGGAGAGGTCCCTGAAGCAACGGATTGGCTCTGTTCTGCCTGCCTAGGTGGAGAATGAAATGTCCAACAATTACCGACCGCGCCCTGTTTACGTGTTTGTCCGGAGGTCTTGCAAACACATGGAGCAAGGTGGCAGAGGAAGGCCGAATGGTTTTGATATCAAATCGATATCGAGTGCTATCACCGGGTAGGCCTGGGCCGAAGTAACAACATCTTCAGGGAGGTACTCCCTGGAACTTCGAAAGCAGAAGCTCTCTGGCCTTAAGGAATATCTTTGCATGTTTCGTTTGTAAGTGCTAGGACACAAGGGCAAGACTGGCTACTGTCACTCTGATATTTCTCCCCAGCTGTCAGCTTGATAGATACATAAAGGTGTGGCATGTCCTGCTCAGTGGCAACTTAGGATTTTGATGCCAGTGGTGAATCCACTGTGGGACTTAGTCTGAATTTCAACAGACTAACAGAATGTTGAACCCTATCCCCCAAATAGATTCAACACTTGGGTCACTCCTTTAAAGTCTGGACTAGTCCAGACTAGATAGACCTGGCCTCCATTATATTCAAATCTTTCTTCTCATCTAGAATATCTTTCTAGCTCTGCCTGTGAAGTCCAACTAGCTGATATTTCTCTGTTAGTATGAAGTGTGAGGTAATAGATGTTGCATGGAACAGAAAATAAATTAAATAGCAACAAATGAAAAGCTGAAGAAATTATTTTGTGTTATCTAATGTAGCTTTTCTGTTGACATTAAACAGATCTGGACCTTACTGAGGACTTCTGGATGAGAGACTGCCTGAGATTCCCAAATGGTCTGCTGTAAGCTGTTCAAAAGGTGGGATGCGAGAGGAGAAAAGACTTATATTGTCAATGTTTGTTAGCATACAGTTATGGAACATGTTGATAGCCATGCTGCTGCAGGTTTGAAAGCCTGACATGTCAGTACTAACATGGCATTACATCTACAAGCCAGTCAATCAAAAGATATATCTGATAAAACAGACCCACTGGTTTATATTTAGACCTAATTTAATTACCAGGAAGCAGGAATGTTCTATAAGTGAAAGGAATGGTAGTTATACAACTCCAAAAATTTATTAAATGTAGAGTCTATTGCAGTTGCAAGTCTATTTCAACGATAATGACTGGGTTCAACAACCCCAGTTGTAAGCAACAGAAAGATGAAGTGGAAGGGCAGAATCGATATAAGACTAAATCAATAAGGACAAAAGGACAGTAAAGGAGAAAATGAAACATAAAAATCAATAGGCTTCCTCCATCTTGCCCTGCAGGGTTGAAGAGAAAGAGGACATGGAGTTTCTTTCTCACATATAACATAACCTCTTTGTTTTACAAAGTCAACATGGCCTACTTGTCCTAAAACAGGAGATTTGCCCTAGCTCCATATGTTTCTCTAACCCTATTCATATCTTAGAGACTCTTGCTAAGTCTATTTCTTTATCATTAATATTATTAAAATATTTATATCCAACTGTCTATCTAAAGATTTCAGTGTACAATAACATCAGCTACATCAATTTAAAAAACAATGTCTAGCAACCTGTTAGCTACAATGTTGTAAATTAGGCTTATGACCTCATAACTGTTTCTTATTCGATTTTATTTTCTTGGTACCACTGCCACAATCATAAATGCCCCAAAACCCACCTTGTCTCAAGTATAGGTTTTGTATCAGGACAATCAAATCTTGTGGCCCACTTCTTTAAAGCTCTTTCTGCAACTCACCTTTTTGCAGAGCTGGGGTGCAGGCATCGCGCAAGCAGCCTCTTGTGAGAGGCTCTCGCATCCCCGTTGCTTCAGCTCCACAGCTGCTGCTTGCTCCCAAGCAGGTAGCACGAGAGCCCCTCCTCTTCCTTCCGCACTACAGCCTGGGATTTTCTCAGGCTGCACTGGGTCAGGAAGCGCGAGGGCCCCGGAGCGATGAACGATCATGCACCATTTTCAGCTCAAAGCTGAAAATGAAATAGTGTGCATTCAGCGCCTGCCAGTCCCTGGAGCATCGCGCAATTGTGAGTGCATCATGTGGACCACTCCTCGCAGTCACGCGATGCTCCAGGGGCCCTTTCGCATGGCAAATGCTGTGTGAAAAGGGAGTAAGAATGATCCATAGTTTTTATGATGTGTACAATCAAAGGCTTTGCTATAATCTATAAAGCACAGGTTGATTTTCTTCTGAAATTCTTTGGTGAGTTCTATTATCCAACATATTTTTGCAATATGATCTGTCTTTCTTCTTCCTTTGATGAACCCAGCTTGGATATTTGGCATTTCTTGTTCCATACATTGTAAAAATATTTGTTGTAGAATTTTGAGCATCACTTTGCTTGCATGGAAAATTAATGCAAGGCTTTTGGGGTTACTGCAATCCCTGGTGTCCCTGTTATTTGAGATTGGAGTGTATATTAAACATTTCCAATCTGTTGACCATTGCTTGGTTTCCTATATTTGTTGACATATGTTTGTTAGAACTAAAATAGATTGTGTCTCTGTAGACTGAAGCAACTCTATTGGTATGCCTGGTGCTTGCAAGTGCTTTGAATGCAGCTTCCACTTCACTTTCTGAAATTGTTGGTTCATCTTCAAATGATTCTTCCTTGAATGAATCTGTCTTCTTTTCATCTCTTTTATATAGTTCTTCAGTGTATCGTTTCCATTATCTTTTAATTTCTACTTGATCAGGTAATGTGTTCCCCGATGGTCATAGAGCATCCCCACTCTTGGTTTAAATTTCTCTTTGATTTCTCAAATCTTGTGGAAGAGGTCTCTTGTTCTTCCTTTTTGTTGCCATCTTCTATTTCTCTGCATTGATTATTATGACAGTTCTCCTTGTCTCTGCACACAAGTCATTGGACAGTTGCATTCAGGGATCTGACTCTATTTCTGTCCCCTTTTATTTTTGCTTCTCATTTGTCTTTAACTGCTTAAAGAGTTTAATATGTCATCCATTGAGATTTCTCTTTCTTTTTGGCTGCAGATAGTATATTTTTCTATTCCTCCCTAACAATGTCCCTGACCTCAGACCAGAGTCTGTCTGGCTCCCAGCCAATTAGGCTTAATGGTGCCAAATCTATTTTCTTTTCACATTATCTTTAAATTCTACAGGGATGTTTTTGAGGTTATATTTGAACATGATGGTAGGTTTCATTTTCTTTTTAAGCTTTGCTCTAATTTTTGATATTGGCAGTTCATGGTCTATGCCACAGTCTGCTCCTGGTCTTGTTTTTGCACAGAGAACAGAGCTTTTCCATCTTTTCCTTCCAATTATGTAGTCTATTTCTACATTGGCCATCAGATAATGTCAATGTATACAGTTGATTCTTTGAGTGCTTGAAGAATGTGTTTGTAATGAACAAACTGTTGGCCTCACAAAATTCAATCTGTTAATCTCCTATTGTGTTTCTCAATCCTAGGCCAAAATTTCCTACAATCTTTGATTTTGCTCTGTTTCCTGCTTTTCCATTCAAGTTGCCTATGATTAGCAATAAATACTATTTTGCAATAGTACTTAGGTGCAATAAGTGCTATCCAAGTGCTCCTGGATTCCATCAGAGAATCTTTCAATTTCTTCTTCTCCCCCTGTAGCTGGAGCAGAAACTTGGGTTATGTTTTGGTCTAATAATGGTTATATTGATGAGCTTTCGCTGAAATCCTATTGATTTGGTTTGGTCAGACTGTCTTGCATTATGATCTTTGACTGCTTTTGCTAAATCTTCACTCACTATTAATACCACCCCATTTCTTCTTAGATTTTCATTTCCTGAGTTAAAAAAACTACCATATTTGCTGGCGTATAAGACGCACCTGTGTATAAAACACACCCCATTTATTCACTGGCAAATACTATCTTCCCATTTTCAAACAGTATTTTTCGGGGGGAAAGTGAGTCTTATATGCCAACAAATACAGTATGTAATTATCTGACTCAGAATGTTCTGTTCTTGTCCACTTTAGCTTGCTTACCTCAAGAACTGCAACATGTTCCATCTCTTGTTTCACTATGACTTGTTTTACTATGTCCCTCAATTCATGCTTCTTTCAAGCCTTCTACCTATAATACAAGCTGTGCAGCTTTGGACTTTCCTTTCACCTCTGAGCATGTCAATAGTTGAATGTCCTTTTGGCTTGAGTCCAGTTACATCATTAGTCACAATGCTACTCATAGTTGTACTCTGCTCTACCCAGTAGTTCACTGAGTGCTATCCATCCTGGGAATTTCATCTCTGGCACTGTTTCTTGTGCTGTTTTGGATTATCTCATCATAGGTTTTTGTGGTAAAAACATTCAAAGGTGCTTTATAATGCCTCCTTTTGTGCAGTACTAACAAGTGTTAGCTACAGTACCACTGCCTTTGTCATTGAGAGATCCTCTGCTAGTGTCATACCCCCGACACTCACTCACACACACACACACACACACACATACACACACACATCTTCTGCCACCCAGTAGTTGTTTAACATATTTAATCTGGCTCCTCAGCAAAAACATGTCTGACCTGGGAGACCTTACCCGTAGCATTGCTGCCATCAGCCTAATCTCTTGCTTCACAAGGTCATGCAATCCTATCACCATGACAAAGTTGTGCTACTGGTGGGGCATTTAATTTATTCCATGTTCCTCTAATTCATAACAACAAGGACATGATATTTCCTATTACACTGCAACATAATGAAGGGTAACTGCACTCCTTTTATAGTATAACCTCTTAGCTACTTTTGCAGTCATGGTAATCTGGTCTCACTTAGTGGTCGAATAGGGGTAGCACAAGTATCTGCTGGTGCTGCTCTCATGTGCTGTGTTGTGGGTGCTGTGGAGACCTTGAGATGGAGGCAAAAGGCATGTTCTACCACAACTCAGAGGCTTGTAGCATTCAGTTGCTTTTAAAAAAAGTTGCTGAAAGCTCACTATTGTGGCTATTTTTGAGAAAGGAGAAAGTAAACTTTTAAAGTTGCAACTACAGCTGTGTGTTACTTTCAAACTTGTAACTGCTATTTTGTAGCCAATTACTTTAAAGTAACTTCCTAAGGTCTGGCTAATGTAAATAGCACAGAAGCAACAATGCTGATCTGGGTTGATGAAAGGGTAAAGCTTCCAGTGTGGTGTAATGCCTTGAGTGTTGGGCTATGACCCTGGAGAGCAGGGTTTGATTCTCCACTCAGTCATCAAAACCCATTGGGTGTCCTTGGAACGCTTCTCACGCTCAGCTCCAGAAAACGCAGTGGTAGATAGATTCACTTTAAGGTTGCCATAAATCGGAAATGTCTTGAAGGCACACAACAACAAACAAACAAAGCTTTGTGGTTCACTAGCAACAAGATTGAGTGGGCATCACTGTTTCCATGCTCCTAATGCTGGCATAAAAGGGGCAGTGGTAGCTAGGGGCATTGGTAGTATGGAGAGAAGAAGAGACTTAAGCCCTTCCTTGGCAACCTCTTTCCAACATGTATATGTGTATGTGTACACTCGTGTGTTCATGTGTGGCTTCTAATCCCTGAGACAGCACTGGCTGTGGCATTGAAGCCTAAAAAGGGTGTGTACCTCTTCTCCAAGAAATATATGCAGATTAAACCACCCAGTATTGCCTTGGGTATATATAAGAAAACTATGCTGATTTCCACATGTTGCTAGAAGCATCGATTCTGCTTCAGATGTTTCTCTCCCCCCCCCAAAAAAAAGCCATTTTACCTTTCAGGCATTTGTACAGATGTGTCAAAATCCTTTAATATTCCTCTTCTTTCAACTGGAAACCAATTATTTAAAAAGAACGGCAGAAGATGCGGAGAAAGCTTTTATATCTACAGTGGGGGATTTTTTTTTTCATGCGTTGATTGTTGAAACATTTGTTAGTACGTTTTGAAATAATGCATGCTATCACAGAAAATCAATAAACAGAGAGCCCTTGAGATTCCTGTGCCTACTAAGGCTGCAGGCAGGAAAATCCCACTGTGATAATAAAGAACAAAGTACGCTTTTCTGGATTCAAGCCTTCTTCGGTGAGGTAATGTGATCAAAAGGTTGCAAAGGAAGAGGCGGAAACACACTCTAGATTCTAGTGGTGTTTGTGTATCCTGTGTGTGGCTGTGTTGGTCCATGTGGAAAACAAAATATAGAGTTGAGTAGTACCTTTATTAAAATACAACAAAAGTGGGAATGCTTTTGAGATCCCCAAAATTCTTCATCAGTTTTTTTCTTTTAACTATTTGACAATCTTGGCCAGAGTTGGTGTGTGTAGTCGTTTGAGCATTGGATTACAACCCGGGAGACCAGGGTTTGATTCTTCACTTGGCCATGGAATTCCACTTGGTAACCTTGGGCACATTACATACTCTCAGCCCAAGAAAAAGCTATGATAGGTTCACCTGAGGGTCACCATAAGTCAGAAACAACAACCCATATGGGCAACTCAAAAACCCACGTAGTTTTGTTTCATTTCATTTGTTCCTAATAAAGATATTACCCAGCTGTGGATAATTCTTTTTATGAAATTCTGAGTGCCTGACAAAACTAGTTTAGTGCTATTTTCCTCATTTTTGTACTTTGTTGCTTTTTAGTGGGCAAATTGCAACCCACATTATCTAGTCCCTATAAAACTATTATGATGGAGGGAAGCACAGGTTTGAACAATACATTCTCCTTTAATCTCAGCGTGAAACTCTGCTGCCTATAATGCCATGTCCTTTCACAGTGAGGTTTCAGGAATGGTAAATTCATAGCAGAACAAACCTGGGGTTAAGTGAGCTTTAGATTTTTATATGAAATTGCTCAAGATTGCTAGAGTGCTGTACAGTTTCTGGGCAGCTACTTAATTATGGAATAGAATTCTAAAGCCCTTTCTGCAGGACGGTGGATTCCTAGCATGGGGACATGAAAGGAATGGGACCACAATGACGCAGTCCCGTCCTTCTCGCATCCCCAGCCAATGCAATCGCAGGGTATATCATTGATGGAAAAACTCTTGTCAATGGCCCCCAATCATGCGGAGCTTCTGTTGTAGCTGGCCATGCAGAAGAGCTGGAAGTGCAATCATGCACAGCATTCCCCACTGCAGCATGGGAAAAGGCTGGCTGCAGTGCAGAAAGGAGGAGTGTGTTCCTCACACTCCCTTCTGCAGGCAGCCGATCAAGTGCAGAGGGGAGTGACGGGGACACACTCCTATCCTGGCAGAGGCTCTGCTGGGAGGATACCCAGATGAAGACAGAACAAGCTGAGGTGAGGAAATAGCCTAAATCGGAATTGGGAAAATGGCCACTCGAACTACGACAGTGAGCCCTAGTGAGGGTTTGGAAACTGTTGCTTTTTGTAGGCAATGTAGGGATACTCATTTTTAGCATACTGGAGAATTTTGCTATGCAAGTAGTACATGGA